>JAOEHX010064601.1:0-11200 GCA_025448015.1 Bolborhynchus lineola | reverse complement strand
TTTTATTTTCCTTTTTCTTTTATTTTTGGTTTTGTTTTTTTTGTTGTTTTTTTTTTTTTTTTTTTTTTTTTTTCGTTTTTTCCCCTTTCTTTCCTTTTAGGATAATAAAAGCATATTCAGGTCCTTGGCTGCGTGGAAAGCTGACTGATTTGTGAAAAATTCTTTCAATTTATGACATCCACCTGCTCTCTTGGTCATAGATTAATAACACCTGACCAAGCATGAAAACATGCTGAGGCCATCTGCTTCTCCCCGGACCAGGGAGGCATTGCAGTGTTGTCTTATTAACTCTGCAGCACAGCGTCCCATTGAGAACTACGTTATCAGTTCTGTGCAACCAGCTCATTTAAGAGAATGTGGAATCTGTTCACACCGGACCTTGGCAACAATGTTTTTGTCTGGACTTCTTTTGCCATAGTGCTGCAAAGTTTGGCGTATGTGTTTTTAAAGAGGGTTTATTGTTAGTTAATATTCCACAGAGATTGTTATTGAACCTCTTTGAATGAACTGCAGGGATGCTGTCTGTGTCTCTGAGCATGTCTCACAGGACTGCCTCTGGATTATATGTTTTTGCTTAATTCTGCAAAGTGCTAAAATATGTATTCAACTTACAGTGCAAAAATGGACTTAATGAAATAAGTATCAGGATAGAACAAAAATGATCACTAAATTAATTTTTTATTGTTATTTGAACATGGAAAAAGTAAAATATTTCTTGGAACTCAAATTCCACCAAGATACCTGTAACAAAGAGATTGTATGAACAAGTGGTGTCCATACACAAAAGTAACATAGCTGAAGTCCTTAAGCAACAGGGAAAGAAACTGAAGAAATTTTGGTGTAATATTCATGTGTGTGCTCTTCTTTGCATTTGATACACAGCTTCTTTTATGGTCAGTGGGCTAAAGAGATGATTCATTTAGAGGGAACTTCAGCTGGGGGAAAGAAGGTGATTGAAAGTAAAGTGAAATTACAAATAATATGACTGAAAGCTCATTCTGGACACGAGGCATCGTTCAATTTAGAATGCAATATAAAAAAAAAATCTTCACCCCATCCTAAGCAAGGATTGTGTACTGAAAATTTGCATAACGTAATACTTTTGATGATGGATTTCATTTAATTATTAAACCAGTTGCTTATAAGGTTTATATTATGCAGTGTATTTTTATGCTTTTGTAAGTACTCTTGTGATATTTAGTCCCATTTGTATGACAGCTTTTCAAAACACATGAGTCATTCTGAAATGTTTATGTTCTAGAAAGACAGGAATTGCTCTCCATCTGGAGAAGAGAATCAAAAGAGAACATTGATCTGTTTATGAAGGTAAGAATGATCTTACCCAGTATATCCTGCCAAAATAATTTTCAAATCCAGGGAATTCATTCTTATTTAAAAACAGAAATGAAAAATGTAGGGAAATGATTTTGCTGTCACCCCTTTTCTGCTGCCTTCTTATGAGAGTCTGCCTCACCTCCCCAGGCTGTGATTTCATTTCACAGCTGAAGGCAGGCAGCAACTTGGTTCAGACTGATCCCAGTCTCTTGTGTATTTTATTATTCTATTTCTTAACTTTCATAAAAAAATAGTATCACTCAGGTCAAAGAAAACAGGTTAAATGCATGACAGAACTAGCTGAATGCTGGTCTGATGAAATAGATTTCTGCTGGGAATAGGACTATAATGAAATGTGAATCTCTTAAAATTAAAAAAAGGTAATTAACTAATTTGTCTTTACTTTTGCATTCTAAGAAAAACTGAAATGTTACTTTTTTTCCTCAAAATGGAGCATTGGAATTACAGTGGAAATATTATAACCTTAATGAAATAAGTGATTGTCTTAAAAATAATAAAGAATTGGTATTGTGTAACTTGGGATTAAATTGTATTTCAAGTGTCAGAAGTTTTCACTGAGTGAAAGTTATTGGTGGCTTTTTTTCTGGTGAACATAGCTAATGCAGATAAAAGGCTGGGTAGCTGGATTAGCTAGAAAAAATATTGTTCTAGTATGCTCGCTGTTGATATATATAAAGCTATGTTTCTTCCATCTTGATGCACTTGCTAGTCTATAAGTGAAATAGTTAAAAGATAATTCATATTAGTCAAGCAGTGTTGCAGAGTGGGAAGGATATAGGACTGCAAGTTTTGTTAACTCTTGAGCCTCGTGTTGGCCTGCCTCTGACCATTGGAGGAATGGTTCTGTTGCTTCCAACAGACATGCAGTTCCTTTTTGCTCATAACTCTAACTTCTGCTTCTTTCTTTTTCCTTCTGCTTTATAGGCTACTCCTTCTTCATCTTAAACAGGTGACAGCTGTATCTGACAGCAAAATGCCTTTTTAGCAGTCCATAAGACCCACGTAGGTTTTGGGTTTGCTTTCAGACTTCTTACATTTGACCCTCTGGGGCTGGTAAAACCCTAAGTAGAGATTAGATTTAGTTTTGAGTAACTTTTATCTGCCTTTTAACATTTACAGATTGTTCACACGCAGAGGCTAAAATATTCTCATTTGAAATAATTTTTCAGTATTTGGCAGATCACAGGGGAAGCTGCTTGTTCTGTCTCAAACTACTATCATTCTCTGGCTGAGAAGAGCTATTTACTGCAACTCCTTCAAGATAGGAATTAGGTTTGCAGCCTCAGTTTTCCTAGTATCTCTGCAAATATACACTAAATGTCCAGCTTTTGCTGTTGTGATCAAACACCACATACATTTCTTTTTATGTGCTTGCAGGTTGCAGATACTCTTTTTACTCCTTTCAGAGGGTCTTTGGATTTGGCCTTTATTTGGAGAATATTCTACAATTTTGACTTGTTAACTATATAGATTATCTATTATGTCTTGGTTTTAATTATTGTGGTTTACTGAACTCAACGCTTTTAAATTAGAAAACCATATGAAAATGGTCATGCAAAGAAACCTGAAAATGCCAAGTCTTCTCTGCTTAGGGGTTTGTACTTCACAAGTGGGTTCTAATATGGTGACATTTCAGTCTAGGATCCCACTGGCTACCCTTGGGTGAGTCTGCAGGCAACTGTAAGCTTCCTTCATATCTCCCAAACACATAGTCTGTCAGATACATCAGACTTCAGTTCTTGGTCTATCTTCTTGGCCCACACATTTTTTCAGTGTAAACTCGCTATGAATCTTAAGCTTCTATTCTATTTACTTTTGAACCAGTACTGTTTTGCAGTCTTTTCTCTGTGTATAGAAGCATGTTTTGCAACTAGGTGAGGACTGCATGTATTCTTCTACTTTAAAATGAATGCTCTTCCAGTCTTATTTCATATGCTTTTTGTTGCTGAACTTAGTTGACAGTTCCCTCTGCAGTTTCCCATTGCAAGATTTTTCTACATAGAAAAAAGCTCCCTGCTTTGTTTTTCCAGATGTCTTTCATTCCCTAAAACACTCTGTGTTGACTAATGTTATGATACATGTATTGTGATTTGTGTTTTTGCTGTCACTACCCCTGGACTTTTCAAGTTTTTCTTGTTTGTATAACCAGAACTTAACCTTAACCATTACTTTGGCACTGATTACCTATTGTTCTCCTACATGTAATATGTTAAGTTGATAATAGAGGGATAGTTCATCTAAAGTTGAGTATGAAGAATGCTTTAAGCACTGTAGTTGGTATAGAGATACTGTTAGAATTAAATGTTTGAAAGGAGGTATGATATATGGTGTTGAATTAATACTTGAATCAATTAACAAGTATTACATAATCTCAGCCTCAGGGCTGAAATATGGTATTCCTAGTAACAGTGATTATGAGCTGCCTTTAGGGAAACTGTAAAATGAAGGACTCCTCACTGTAAGGAAGAATTGCAGAGCATTTCCTCAAGAGAGTAAATGTAAGCTAGAGCTGCACATGTATTAATCTGGCATACAGTTGTATTGTTTTAGGGAAATTTGTCTATCTTGCAGTTTATAGATGGATGAGAAGGCCAGGAAAGCACTCAGTAGATTCTCTGCCATTTTTTGAATGGTTGCCAATAATTATGTCTCTCATTTGGCAAAATATCAGGTATCTGGCACATGGCAGTTCCCACTGACCTGCTATAAAAATGACATAATATGGTGTGACTGACACTGCATAATATTAAGCAGCATGTAGGAAATTGGAAAATACAGTGTTTTCAAGGCCAAAGTAGTGAGGAAAAATACATTCCTGTTGGATGTCTACTTACAAAGAAATCTTGCTGTTTGTGAAATGTCTTTTTGGTCTAATATTGGAGGACAGAGGATGGATTTTATGTCTGGGTATTAGCCTTGGCGCTGATCAGCTAAAAGATGCAGTTGAAGATATTATGAAAGGTAGTAAATAACAGGATAAACAGTTTGATCTACTTAAGGTTTGTTTCTTTCTGGATAGAGAGGGAGAAGGTAGTGAAATTTCCCTTTATAGAATCAATCAAAAACTTTCAGAAAAACATAATTACATTAATTGTTCTCAGAGACTGAGATTCTCTTCTGGATCCAGGGTTTCATTCTTTAAACTGAAGAGGATTTACCGGTTATGAGTAGGCAAGGGCTCACCTGTGAAATGGGCTGATGGAGATGCTTTAACAGCTTGCCAAAATACCCTAAGAAAAGGTTAGTTGCCTCTGTAAAATACATGGTGAATCTTTTGAATATTTTCATTCTTATTGTGATTAGAGTAAAGGAAAGGAATGAGTAGATTCTGCAAAACTAATAGGATCTCAGGCTTCATTTCAGACTAAGAACCTGTGAAAATGGATAGAAATCTTTGACCTGAAGCTTGGAGCAGTTAAAAGGGTAGAAGTAAGGTAGGAGGGGATATTATCATCTACATAAAAAAAAAAAATGCCATGCATTGACAGAACAGAAGAGAATTAGGTGATACCAGTTCACTGATATTATAGAGCCTCACATTTATCTTACTGGATTCCACAACTAGAATCACTACAATAATTGTAATACCATCTGAACCATGTCACACACCTACTTAGACAAACACAGGCCTAAAAAAAAGCATAGGATTTCTCCATCACCACTCACCCTTGTGTAGCATAATCTTTTCCTACTCTTGTTTTTTGAGCAGTTGCAGTTCCATGAAATCTTTTTGATGATACATAGGAAGTTTAGGTGGTAGCTACTAGCTTAGTATAACAAAACTGCTACCGATATTTGCCTCTAAGCTCATTCTAGTTACTGTGGGTTTATAGAATCTGCTCAGGTGTATGTAGTGTGCATACAGGTGAAACATGATGCTGAATAGATGCAAAGTGGATAAGAATGATTAATCTGCTTAATTTTTATTTTTTGTTTTGCAAGATTGAAACCTAAGATTGCAGCAATTATTTTAAGCTTTCCTTTTTGTGTCTGTTAATATTAAGCAAGCTGTAGTTATTTATTTTTAGTATGACTAAGCAATTAGTTAGCTTCTGATGGGTGGAATAGGGGTGGGAAAGTATAATCTTGTAACCCAGGTAATGTAAATGGACCCAGATTTTTAGAGGATTTTTTAAGAGGATTTGGGAAGTGTACTTGGTAATTTTTTTTATTTTAGCTTATTTTTTAAATGTAGCTCCAGTGGAATTTTCTGTTTGACCGAAAAGATCTAAACATGTTAGGAAGCTGCTTGCCAGACTCCACTGGAGAACCCGCTCATCAGGTTTTCTTCCCGGTCAGGCTGGTTTCAAGTGTCAAGAGTGCCAGAAAGCATGTCCAGTTTATAAGTACAAAGTACTGTAAAGCCTTTCATTTTCTGACATGAGTAAATGCAAAAGCTCAATTTAGTCTGTTGTCTGTAGTGTCATGAAGTCATTAAGTGGGAAGGCAACAGCTCTGAGCTGCACAGTTCTAGATGGGGCATGTCAGTAGTGAAAAGTTTCCTTTAATGTCTAGCTTTGAGTACTTGCCTGCTGTGGCTGTGGGTTAGAACTGACATCCCCGTGGTGGTGACTCAGTTGATGCTGGTTTTTACTGATTCTGAAGGAAGAACTAGAATAATAATTTCATCATCTCAATATTACTGTGGGGTGTCATCATTAATATGGAAAACCTTGGTTTAGCTATACTATGGACACCCCTGATTCATTCAGCAACTAGGTAAAGTTGCATATAGGATGTGTGCATCCTAGCATGGTGCGAGCAGAAACAGGAAATATTATGAATGCAGATAAAATATGAAATACCAAAAATATGATAATGACAGTTTATAAAAACAAAGTCATAATCTTTACTAATCATAGGTATAAACAGAATCCTTTACTCTTTAATTTGGACAATACAGATTTTACTGCTTTTTATTGTCCAGGCTGGAACAACTTGGGTTAATTTTTCTTCTTTTCAGTTTTCATTAGCCCACAGTAATGATGGATCCATGCTAAACAGTACACAGTGCTGTTCCCAATTCCGTTTGGGTGGTTTGTTTTTTTTTTTTTTTTTTTTCTGATTTGGTTTGTTTTTTTTCTGACACTGATATAAACAGTGAAGGTAACTTTAGTTTTATTTTTTGTTCATGCTTAGTGATCTTGGCTAGCCAAAGCCTTATGTCCCATTTAATTCCAAGTCAAGGACTGGGCTCAGTCATGCCTGTGAAAACTTGTCAGCTTTCCAACCATTCATCTTCACAGCCAAGGAGTAGGAAAAATGTCTGTAGCTCAATGCTGCTCCTCCTTCAGATTGCTTTTGTTTCTTGTTTTACAAAACTGTTCTTATGCAACACACTTAGGCTGTGACGTAGTGATAACTCCAGTGAGGCTTTTTCAGTTCTAAGTCATTATTGCCTGTTATATTCTTCCTGCCTCGAGAGCGATTCTAATTGTGTAAAGAGAACTGGCTTTTCATAAAAATAGACATACAAATCACAGCATGCATAAACTTTCATAAGGAAAAAACAAGCTTTTGTCACTTGCTATTAATTTTCTGTATAAAGGGATTCATGGTTTTGATTTTGTACACTTAGATTCTTTCAATAGTTATAGTAGTGTTTTTTCCCTTTCGTGTCAATGAATGAGAGGTGGTCATGTCCAAATACTAAAACAGCAATTTGTGCTTTATAGTTGTTGAATATCATTTGAACAATAAATCTTTCTAGTTTGCTTAGGGGTTGAAGGAATACTTTAGGTAGTAGTTTTTACTAAAGAAAATGAATAAATGGAAAATCTAAATTGCTAATGAGTGCCTGTGTAAGGCATCTCTGAACAATGCACTTTTTTAGCTGTGATGTGGAAGTGCATGTTTTCCAGCTGGAAAGTATGTTAATGATGCCAATTACCCACTCTATGATAATGAATGAGAAGGCTGGGATACAGGATTCTTTTTCTGATGGTGATATGACTGCTTGAGTGATGTTCAAATAACTTCTAGTAAGATCCGTTTTACAGGGCTGATTTTTAAGTAATACGATTCCCCTTCATTATATCTTTACAAAAGCAAGTGTTAGAATGTCAGATAGTATATCTATTGGCAAAGGGAGGGAGGGAGTCCATGACTGCTGAGTATTCACTTAAGTGATATGACAATTGGCATGAAGAAATACCGGCAGTAGGGATATTCTGTGAAAGAAGCATTGGTTTGTGGTATTGGCAGTGATGCTTGCTTTTCGTAGCAGGATTGTGACAGAAGTTCCCAGCAATGGGGGAGGTTCTTCCCCAGGTGACCAAGAGCCTGTAGGCTGGATGAATTGTTGCAGAAGAGCATAAACTCTTCAAAGGCTGCAATGTTTATAGAATCATAGAATACCAGCCTGGAAGAGATGATAAGGATCATCTGATCCAACCTTTCTTGGCAAAAGCACAGTCTTGACAAAATGTCTCATTATTCTGTCCAGCTGCATCTTAAAAGTGTCCAACATTGGGGAATCCACTACTTCCCTGGGGAGATTATACCATGGCTGATTTTTCTCATTGTGAAAAATTTTCCTCTTGTTCAACTGAAATTTCCCTGGGATTAATTTGTACCCATTACCCGTAGTCTTTCCATGTAACCCTTTGTAAGAAGGGAGTGTCCATCTTTTCTGTAGCCACCCTTTGAATACTGGAACATGGTAAAAATGTCTCCCCTGAGCCTTCTTTTCTCAAGGCTGAACAAACTCAGTTTCCTCAGCCTTTTCTCATGTGACAGGCTTCCCAGTCCTTTGATCATCTCTGTGGCCCTTCTCTGGACACTCTTCAGCCTGTACACCTTTTTTGTTTATTTTTTTTTTCCCCAAAACCACCCCCTGAACACAGTATTTAAGTGTGGCCTGACAAGTGATGAGTGTCAGTGTTGCTGATGTAGCCTCTCAAGTATGTATCTTCTTTATCTCCCTGCAACCTATCTTTTGGTAAGGCAGATAAACCAACCAGTGTTACGCACCTGCAAAGCTTAATGTCCTCACAAGAGCATGTTAACTTGAGACTTCTTACACATAGAAAAGCTCTGCTGAATGGCACAAAAGTTTTCTAGATGGAAACTGGTGAAGCTCCATTGTGTTAAGAAATATGTTGACTTTAAACTTAAAATATACCTGTGTTACACATGTGATTGTAGACTACTTTGTAGTCTCCTGCCTACTGAGAGGGAAGTACAAACCCTCTGACTGCAGAAAGTGTCAGAGGGTTGGGGAAAGACATCAAAAGTAGAAATTTGTTTTCTATCTGGGATGAGTAGCTTGAGAGAAGCTTGAGCTCAAATAGAGAGAGGAAGTGGCTTATGTCTTGCTGCTATCATGGTGGTCCTGCACACGACATTGCGTTTCAAATTTAGGAAGAATATGTTAGTGTGAGCTGTGCTGATCAAATTAAAACCAAAAACTATACAAATATACTGTAAAACTTTTGCTTGATTTAGCATTGTCTCTTACTGCTCAGCCTGCTTACTTCCAGAACAATGTGTTACAAACTGGGAGCTTGAAAACTCCCATATATTGTACCTCTGCTGGAAACCTCCCTGACAAATTCTTCCCCTGAGCAAGAGTTCACTAGCAAATTCCTCTAACGCTCTGGGTAAGTTCTGTGTCGTATAAACTTGTCTCTTAACCCCTGAACTCTGCTGTTTCTAATTTCAGCTGAACATGTGTGCCAGACTGAGGTTGAGGCTTGTGAAACCAGCTGTTCTGTGCTAACACTGCAGCTGTGCTAGGTCACCAAGCCTGTCTCTCATTCGTTTTGCTAAAGAAAATGTTTATTCATGTACTGTAGTCTTGAAGTGGCAGTGTTCATAATGGAGATATGGTGCTACCTGTGTAAGCTTTCCTTTCGTGTGTGCCTGTGTTTATTAGAAATGTATGGCACAACTCAGATGAATGGTTAAATAACAAATTTTTTCACTTTATAGCCAAAATCCTGCTGGCTATTGTTCATATTTATCTGTGGTTAAAACATATCTCTTAGAAAGAAAAAAGAGGACAGGGTGGGAGCGTTGCTGTTCTGTCTAGAGCTGGTCAAATGACTCCAGTTTCACAATATTGTTTTCCAAATAGGAAGTTTCTATTATTGGCATAGCTTTGCTGACCAAGACACTTGTCTAGCTTAGGAAATGACATAAAATAATATCTGATTTTTCTGTTCAAAATCCAGCAGAATCCCATGTTTATTATTTAGATTTAATAACTGGAGGCATTAAGCTTTATTTGTGAATTATAACACATATATATGCTCTAAATATTTAGATTTCCTTCTATTCTTGCTAAGTTATCTGTAGCTTTGCTGCTTTCTATGCAAAGAAAAGATAGGAGATTTTTTTTTTTTCCCCTGCAATTTTTATTTATATCTCTTTTGGCATTTGGTGAATTGAGTTTAAAAAATAGCTGTATTCTTCTGCAGATCAACTTCTTTCTTATTCTAGCTCATGACTCAGCTGTATTTCCAAAGACTGCATCTGGTGTGTGTACTCCACCCACCTCCCAGAGTGAAGAATATTTATAAAGAGAGATCACTTTCAAAAATGCAATTTTATCTCAGTCACTTTGAATTCTGTGCTTTAATTGGCATGGCCAAATTCAAGTTCATAGCATCCAAGCATACAGCAGTGACTCACTCAAGTTAAAATTGCACATACCAAACCTGGTCTGTCTAGCTGCTACTTAATGCAACAATTATTAAACTACTATATGCTGCCTATTGCTAGTACAATAGTCAGTCAATACTGCTTTCTCCATTTATGCTGCCTGTTAATATTCTTCAGGGAGAGTTCATAGAATTGTAGAACAGTTTGTGTTCTGAGAGACCCTAAAGATCACCTGTGTCCAACGCCCCTGCCATGGGCAGGGGCACCTGTCACTGTGAAGTCAGGCGCCCTTATCCTTCTGGGCAATCTCTGAGGCGAAAACTGTTACGGGCTTAGGCTGTAGACTGTCCTTTTGGTTTCTAACTCTGTCAGGTCTTCATTTTATAGTACCCATTATCTGCAGAAGAAAAATCACAGCCTTGGTGAGATCAAGTGTTTTCTGATGCGTGTGCTGTTGGTAGTCTGATTTGTGTGCTGCATGTTTCACTGGTCTTCAGATGCCTATCAAGGCCATATGAAAGAGAGGAAAAAAAAGAGGCAAAAGAAAAGACTGTACTGAATGAAGACTAGAAGCTGGGCAGGAGGACACAATGGCGAAAGTAGCAACTCTCTTTACTAGTATAATAGAAACTAACCATAATGTAGCTTTTATTCCACGTGCATAACAGTAGCTAATAAGAAAGGTCTGGGGATCTAATGACCTCAGAATTGTGACTTATATTTGGAATTCAGTTAAGCGATGACCTTAAAGGTATTTTCCACCCCAGCTGATTCTATGATTCTGTCATAGTGTGATTTCTCTCCCCACTGCTCGCAAATCGGTTCCCTTCCACTTCTTACACATTCACTTTCTTTTCTACAAGTAAATTCTATCTTCTGCTTTGGTTGCATTCAGTCTCTGCTCCAGGTGGCTGATGGTTTCCTGTAGAAATTCTTAAAGCCACACTGCTTATTTAATCTTTGCAAATGTGTAGCATGAACCTGTGATGTTTTCTGTTTTAAAATAAAAGCTTCCCCTGAAAGTTTCCATGCATGTATATGGAGTGCATTTGAAACCTTGTACCAGATCAATTACTCTTTCTTTGTCCATTTAACGGCGACTTTTTTAAATAATATGCTGTGACATCTTTATTATTTTTTAGTGATGAGGACAGTGAGCACAATAATAATTTTAAGCCTCAGTAGGTTAATGGACTTAGAGATGTCACCATACATTATAAGAGCAATTAAAAGTGTTTTT
>JAOEHX010064597.1:0-15487 GCA_025448015.1 Bolborhynchus lineola | reverse complement strand
TGTTAGTTGCACAAATTAATTTTTACTCCTGTTAGAGCAGATTTTTCTCAAGAATACCTAATTTTTTGTAATTCTGACAGCTTTATTTGAAAAATATATTGGTTAAACCCCTTCTTGTGTGTTTTTTAGGGCATGATGTAGCTGATGTTGTTGACTGCAAAGGTATAATACATTAAAGTCAAATTGCACTTGACTTCTTTTCCATTTTATTTTTTGAGGTTCCCAAAAGAGACTTCTCTGCTATGATCTGGCCTTTTAGATTTGCATATAACAATGAAGGATGGTCTAGTTTGGAAGGATCAGCTGACCTGCTTAATCAGACAGGTAACCTTTTTTCTTCCATTTCGTTTCTATATGAGAGGGTTCATCTGAAGAGGCAGAAGCAAGAACACCTGCTGGGTAACCGGGTCTGTTCTTGCATTATCTGAAGAATCTGTCTAATTTCTTCCTTCTGAGCTATTCCAATACAATCACTTCTGTTAAAAAATCTGTTTGCAAAGGTGGGAAGTTTTTAAATTATACTTTAAATAGGTTTTCGGTTGGAGGAAATACTTTGTTATTTATTTGGATTTTTTCTTATGTTGCTGATGAGATACTTGTCTATAGAAAAGTTCTTTGCATAAATGAAGTAATGATAAATATCCTTTTAGATAAAAATTAATGTTTGAGAACTTCTCTGTGTTTGGTTTTGTGTTTGCTTGGGTTTTTTTGATGTGAGGCATTGTATAATTCCTAAAGAGTCTGAAATTAGCATGCCCTAAATAAGGTACATTAATACATTCAGAGTTAAGCTGGAGATTCTTAAACGATTGGTTTGCTAAAGTAGATTAACTGATTTTGAGAGAGACAGAGAAAAGAGTGGCTAATTTCAGCATAGGGGTTATTTTTAAAGGTGTGGTGGTGTGCATTTATGGGGCTCATCTTCTCTCTGTTGGTTTGGAATAGTAAAGATGTAACATGTAATGGCTCGTGTCTACCCTGAAGGAAACTAACATCAACCCCATTCAGTGGTTTCAGACATTTTTTCTGGGGCCAACATATATGCGTGCTAATGATGTAGAAGCAGAAGGCCACGTAGCCCATGCTGTATGCTGCAGCTAAAATATAGGGGAACCTGTTTTATTCCCCTGACAAAACCACACCTCAGCACGTAAACAGGGAGGGACCACAGTGTCCTGAGAAAGCGAGGTGACTGCAGATGGCAAACGGCTCTCTAGAGCTGGCAACCCTTCTGTTACCCTGCTAGCGGGCTGACTGTAGGTTGCTATGGGATGACTAATTGGCTTGGCAGCAGACCTTGCTCCCTTTTCACAGGGCCCTTTGGAGCAGGATAGGATTTGGTATATGAAGGTAAGTGCAGATGTGCTGTGTAGTGCTTGTTCATCAAGCTGAAAGCAGTAGACTTGCTACTGGGATATTAATCTGTTTGTGCACATGATGTCTAATGCTTTTGAGATGGTCTGCACTAGGTATGTGTAGGCCAGCTGTACTGTGCGTCTGGTTATGCACCAGGGAGAACCTGTGGCAACTACACATGAGGTGTTGTTCTGTCAGAGGCGGTGTGGCCTACAGTGACCAGATGTTTGGGCATGACTTTGTTGCCAGCCTTAAGATTTGCCCTGATTGACTCCTGGAGGGCTTGTGCCTACACCCATGTAATTAAAAGGGAAATGACAACATTATGTAGTCATTTATAAATCACATTTATAGATCACAGTTATAGATTTAGAAATATTTTCTTTTTTCTTCCCCATTTTAGATGCTGATTTTATCACTATTATAGAGAGTGATGCCTCCAAACCGTTCATTGGGAACAATGATCCAACAATGTGGCTGGGAGAAAGACTAGGATTTTATACAGACTTTGGTCCAAGCACAAGGGATCACACTTGGGGGTGAGTCATCTTTACATGCACAGTGACACAAAATAGCTGTAAATATACAACCCAATGCTAACTCCACCAGAACATGGGCAGAGAATAATTAGAATAATAATCACCATAATAACTTGTTGGAGCTTGTCTTTAAACCACTCTTTGATTCCTTAGCATTACAATGCAATGCAATGCAATGATCAGGTTTTTGTGCCTGTCCCTGTAAGCTACTTTGGCTTTGGTGGTGCAGAGAACGGCATCCTGCTCCTTAATGTATAGATTTGGAAGTTTGGCGTTCAAAGTACTATATTTGATTCCCTCTTCTTGTTATTTTGTTTGTGCTATGAGAACTTTAGATTTCAGACTTAAAAATGTGATAGCAATTGGAAAATCTAACTGCAACCTGGGAGTTATTAGAAATTTTGAATTCATTAAACCCACCTTGGGCTGTATAGTGGGAAATGGGCATATAAATGCGCGTATCTATTTGACCAGTATTTTTGTGTCTGATTTTACTGTAATGCTTGACCAACTACCGGTTGCATATCTTTACCCTCTGAAAAATAGCAGCTTACAAGGTGGTTTTTTTTCAGGGGGATATGCAGATCTCTGAGGCAGGTGGAACTTCCTAGTGATGATGGAATAGCTATTTCTTTTTTTCCGTATGTGAGAGGAATTTAGTAACTTTCCTCCTCCAGAGCCTGTGTTTTTTAAGTGATGCAGAATGGGCTTGTGAACAGCAGCAAAATAACTATTTCTTTCTTCTTGTGTAGGATTATGGTGCTATCACGGTATCCAATTGTAAAATCTACCCATCACCTCCTTCCATCTCCAGAGGGAGAGATTGCACCCGCCATCTCCATGACTGTCAACTTCACAGGGAAACTGGTTGATTTCGTTGTCGCCCACTTTGGAAATGAAGAGTGAGCTTTTTATTTATTGTTGCATGTCATGCAAAGTTGCGTAACATGACGGTCATTTATGAACTTCTGGGATTTCTTTTGCAGCCTTCAATATCTGCTGCTGTAATACTGATTCTGACAAGGCATATTGGAGGAAATACTGTGGTACAGCTACTGGTTTAAAATTTTGAAGCATTTTTTAAAAGGCACAGGTGTGCCATGGAAAACTCAGCTGAGCCCAATATCTGAGTTACTAGAGATATAAAGATGTAGTTCTGCAAAACCAGAAGAAACAGGGCTACCGATACATCTAAGTGCGGGATAGCATCCTTCTGACTTCTTGCATGTGGAATAGACCTATTATGTACCACAGTGAGTGCATGTAGATAGCATTAATGGCCAATTGATGTTTATTAAGATAAAAAGTAACAATTCTGAAACCTCCAAGAAAGAACAGTGTTGAAACAGCAGAAAAAATATCCATTCAGTGTCCTTCTGACTATATGAAATTGTAAATAAGAAATCTGATCTCTGGATTCTTAAAAAAAGAATTATACCAGTAACTAAAATATAGAATGGCTAAGATTAAGGTATATATTTTAATTCTTTACTTTAAAACAATATCTTGATTACTTGTGTGTAATGAATATTATTAATAAGGGATAGCTTTGTGGTGCTCCATGTAGCTTTTTTTGTTTTATTTGCTGCAATATATAATTTGTTTGTGGTTATGTAGTAAGATTTGGGCTGTTCAAAATAATTTATCATATTTCACAGAGAGGCAAATTTATGGATTGGATGCAGAATATAATATACAAAGCTGCTCTTCAGAAAGCAGTAGAGTTCTCATTATCCCATACTGAGCTTCCCTAATTCCTTCACATGTAGAAGCTGTGCTCCAAGCATACAAATCATTTGTAGTTTTCCCTTTTATTAAACACATATAGTTGTCAGAAACTACTCCCATTTTGAACACAAGAAAGGAATTTTCTGTGCCTCACACAGATGGTTAGGCTTGCCTCTCTGAGAAACTCTTTGTCAATGCAGGAGAAAATAGCAGTGTATTTCCTCCTCACAGTGAGACGAGATAAAGATGAAGGAGAAAATAGGAGGAGACACATGGGAAAGGAATACAAATTCAATTTGGGTTTGAGGTGAATGAATTTGTAATTTAGTGGCACACGTAACTGCTTGTTTTTCATCTTTTTTCATCTGCTGCTTAGGATGACATAAACTATAGAATACTGGATAAGCAGGGATTTCTTGTAACACTGTTTTTGAAACATGGCAATATAACAGTGCCTTGTGTCATTTAAAAGGACCCATCTTCTGCAGAAGTGTAATTCTAGAAAGAGCAGCTAGCTCACCTGACAACTTCATATATACCAGGCTTCTATTCCAGTGGTTTGGGGTTTTCATCTCCTGTTTGTGTGCTCTTTCTTCTTAATGCATTTACTTCAGTCAGAAGTACTGCTATTTAGAAAGCATAGTGGCATTTAAATTCTTGCCCCCTTTTAGGATTACAGATTCCAAAATCAGTTCCCTATCTTGATGGTATTTGGCTCAGTGTACCAAAATACAGAAGAGAACATGCTTTATACAACTGAAGTTATTAACATGAAGAATCACAGAAGGAGAAACCCTTTACATTATTTCATGACAAATCTGAGGACAGGGTATGGGATCCAGTGCAGTGTTTTACCAGGCTTTACTCATGCTATCACTTCTGGTCATATTGGAACCGTTGTGTAAATCTTGTTAAAGAGTACCTGCCGAATGTTGTTAAGTAGTGTTAATAGGTGACATAGATTCTAAATCACATTTCATGAATTACGTGAGCCAGACATTAAGACTATATTTACCATATGTCCATCTTGTTAGCATGTGAGCTTTTTCTTACGCACTACACTGTGCTAGCACAACTGCATTTCAAGTGCAGGCAGAGCCAGCCTCAGATAACTGAAGCACTTACATTCACATTTCCTAGTGATGAGATCAGTATTAAAAACAAAACAGTAAGAGAAAAAGTTGTTCCTATAATGGTTAGAAAGAGAGCCCTAATTACATCTACCACAACCATGTGGCTTTTATTGAACGCAGTGATCATTTTGAATCACTCAGCTTTTTATAAACTTGCATACTCTCTAATACTGAGCAATAAAAAGAGTACCAGATTTGTTTGTGGTTCACTATGTTATAACACAAAGATTCTGAGCTAAAATGTGTATGTGTTTAAGTCTTTCCCATTTCTTTCAGGGAGGACTTAGACAGGAAACTCCAGGCTATAGCTGTTTCAAATATATTGAAGACTAGCTCTAAGCAAGTAATATTTCTAGGATACATCACTTCAGCTCCTGGATCCAGAGATTATACTGAATTAATAGAAAATGGAAATGTCCAGGTAAGGTGAAAATACTGATCCTTTTAGCAGTTGGAGATAATGCATATTTGAAACAGTCTAATATTTCAAACTGATAACTTAGAAATAGGAGAAAATACATGCACATTTTCGAACACCATCTTCAGCTACCTCACGGTATGTTATAAAGAAGGTGGAGTTACTCAGTGAAAGAACAAGAAGCACTGGACAGCAGTTGCCAGAAGACAAATGCCAGTTGGATAGTGGAAGACCAAAAATAAAGGATCACAATTATTTAGGGTTGTTAAGCATTAGAACAGAGGCCCGGAGAAGTTGTGAAGTCTCCATTCTCGGAGATACTCAAAAGTTGGCTGCATGAGACTCTGAACAAGCTGCTTGAAGTTACTTTGAGCATGGGGCTGGGAGTGGGTGACCTCCAGACATCCCTTCCAATCTGTAATTCTGTGATTCTTTTATTTTAAAACTGAGTTCTGCAGTTTAGTTTTCTGTCAGGAGACGTCAAAAAGTTGCCTGATTTGTTTGTGTCCAACTGTGGGGTTTCTTCTTTCTACCTTATTTCAATATTTAAAGCAAATATTTTTTCTGCAGCATGTTTGTTTTATTTGCAACATTGGTTTGTTACTGATTCAAATGCTACCCTTGAGGAAAGCTTCCTTTATTTGTTTGACTTTTTTTACCCTTTTCACTTGTAGGATATTGACAGTACAGATCATGACAGATGGTGTAGCTATATTATGTATCGAGGAGTAATAAGGTATGTTAAAGTAGATCATTTATTCACTGGTTTTAATTATTTTTATGACTGTCAATTTTACACCCTTCTGTAGGTAACTAGAAGAGTCTTGCATCCCTAAACAATGATGTGTGGGCAGTGAGGTGTATCATAAAGTAATGTGAAGCATCAGTCTCAGGATGGATGATTGTATTTCTGAATATAATTTACAAAGACAGTATTACAGGTTTCATCCTTCTGTGTCAAAAGCCTTCAGATCTAATCTGCTTTGTTAACATGAAACTACTTTTTTTTCAAAGCTCTGTCTTCGCAGCATCATTCTGAAATGTGAAGGCTGAGCCCTAATTTGTATGTGACACAGAAGATACGAGTTTTGATCTATGATTGTAGGGTTTCTTGAAGCAAAATGCTGATCTAATGCACCCAAGCTTTATGGTGGAATTAGTGGAAACTTTAAGCGCATATTGAAGCACTTTCCTCTGCTGGGACCTATGCAATCCATGACTTTTTATATCAGGTTGCTTGTAAATCATTCCCTTAGTGTTGTATGTACCAGAATGGAATTCATCTTAAACCGTGCAAATTCTGCAGTGTTCACAGGAGTAAACCCAGTAAACTAGATAGCTGTCTTAAGTAACAGAGGTTTTGGCTTTTTTTCATTTTAAAGGCAACAAAACCCCCATTTGGAGTCTAATTTTTCTCATTGCTCATTCCACTGATGCTTGAGTTAATTTCTTGAATTTCAAAATCTCTTCAGTGAAAAAAGCTGGTGTGCTTCCGCCAGGATGCAGGAACTAAAACTATTAATTCTAAAAATAAGTTTATAGATGTTAAACTTTTTCTGTTGTCACTTAGGTTTTCTTGTTTTTTCTACTTACAGCATTGTGTTACGATGCTTGTGTTTATATAGCACTCAAGTTTTTTGAAGTGAGGTTTACAGAAATGGAAAGTTATGTTGATAAGTTAAATAGTAACTCTTGAGAAAAAGAGACATAAATTAAGAATGTGGTGAAACTGCCTTGAGTTATTTCTTCAAACTAACTCTTCCGGTATCTGATAGGTTGGGCTATGCCCGCATATCTCATGCTGGTTTAAGTGATTCAGAAGTCCAGATGGCCAAATTTAGGATCCCAGATCACTTGGATAGCTATGTTGACAATGACAGAATCGTCACCGATCCTAGCCAAGTTCCTGAGGACATCCATTTCAATCCTAGGTCAGTGAATCTCATAGTAAATTAATATGTGACAACTTGTAACTCATAGTGGGAGGCACTGATCAGTACCAAACTAAGCAGAAGATTTGGAGGCAAGAACTTCTGATATATAATTCCATTTTTAACGCTGACTTGGCATATGCCTTAGGAAAATCAGTCTGCTGTGTTGTAGCATAAATTGAAGGTAATGCTTATTTCACCCAAGTGATTCATTTCTGAGACTGTTTGACAGGGATATTTGCCAAGTGGAGTGGTGACTCATTTTACAGATGATGAGAGATCTCCCATGTTTCTCAGCAGTTTTGAGGACTGGAGTCTTTATATACTGTTACTTAGAACACAAAACACAATATATATGTTAAATATTCTTCGCATAAATGTTTTAAAACATACTCTGTAACTGGAGTTACAGAAATTAAGGAGGCAGTGTGTTGCATATGTCAAGAAGAAAAAAGGGTTAGATTTTTGTATTTAAAGTTATTTATTTCTAGAATGGTGTCACTTTTCCACTGACATTGCATAATGAACAGAAATACAGAGAAAGGTATTTATTCTACACTAAGTATCAATGGAAGAATTATGAAGTCTGAAATACACGTTTCCGCAGAGAGACAATTTCCAGCAATGCTGTATTTACTACTTCTAACATGCCTAATACAGGATATTTCTATATGCCTGCCAGTTGAGCTGACTTACTTTTTGTTTATCACTCAGTCACTGGCTTCCTGTCTAACTAAGAGTTTGCCCAGTCTTTTCCACATGATGAAACTTGCCTGAAGTTAGCATTCACATTCAGATTTTTTCTCAGCTGATTTCAGCGCAGAATATTTTTCTTGTCCTAATTTTTTATGTGTGCCTATAAGCAGAAAATGTATACCTTTAGGAATTTGGATACTCTAGGGAGTTAAATTATACCTCCACTGAATTCAGTAGGAAAACTGACTTCAAAGAGCATGAGGTTTGACTAGATAAATGCACCGCACCTTTGTCAGCTGGAGTTCCAATTATAGAGTGTCTATGGCATTAATCCGATCAGTGTAATTAAATGTCTCCATTATACTCAAAGACCTCTTGTTAGATAGCATAAGTACATTGTGATTTATATGTAAATAGGGTCGTGGCCTGTTTCTGAGATAAGCTATCTAGAATATTCAGAGGAGTGATAATTATACTGTAGGAAGTGTATGATTTAATTGCATGGGTTAAATCATGTTGTAATGGTTTTGCTTTGTTGAATATTTTTTGTAGGTTTGGATCTTACAAAGATGGACATAATTATGAGCATATTCATCACTTTCATATGAGCACTCCTAAATATTTTAAACAGATAAATTAGGATGAGAAAGTAATACATCACTGGGACCAACAAAAAAGGTTTGTTGTTTGAAACAGAATTGGCAGCCAAAAAGACCACATTGTTAAGGATGAGCAACTCCCATGCTGCTTAATACTGTGAATGTCTGTGTAATAGTTGGCAACTCTGTAATGAGCTGTCATTGCTGTGAGAGAGGGAAGACCCATGCATTTTGATAAACTGGTGTCTACCTGGGCCAGATACCTGCTTTGTGTCCAGCAAAGCAAGGGTGAGAACTTGCTCTGTCAATGGATTCTACTTTTATGAAGGTATCCTATATTGTGCTGTTCCAGAGCTGAATGTGTCTATCCACTTTTCTTTAGGGTCCAGGTGTAACCCCTTTCCTGGGAGCTCATTGGAAGAACCATGAGCAAGGAATTTCAGCTGACTTCCATGCTTTTTTGATGACTGAGGCAAAGCAAAATAATGTGGTAGTGTAGGTAACCTGTCAGTGTGTGCTGCACTTTGTAGTCTGCTGCTACTGCAGTAACAAGCCTGGCCTTAGTTTTTTTCAAAACAGGAGTGGGATTAGTGTGGTTTTTAACTGGGAGATGTGCAGTTCCTAAGTGTTTGAGGTATGTGCATTTTTTACTTACTGAAACAGTGTTTACATCTGCTGCTGTTCCACATTTTATTCTTAAATTAGTCTATTTAGAACAATTGCAGATCATTGATGTTCATACTACTGGGGAAAAGGTGGTGAGTTTTCCAGACTTCCTTTTTTATTTTAACAGGGCATTAGACACTGCAATGCTTTTACGAAGGGAAGAGTAAAGTACCTCTGAATACTTACTGTTACGAGACACTAATGAGAACGCACTGCAGGAGAGTTAAAAGCAATCATGCTCAACGTGACAAGGTTTCTGAGAAGAAAGTTGATTGTATTTTTTATATATATACAAATAAATAAAACAAAACAGCATTGTCCTCTGCTAGCACTACGCTTTAGTGGGAATATATAGAAGTGAGGCTTTTTTATGACCTAGGCAATGAGTTACCTACTATGTAACACACATGACACACTGTTAAGAAGTGTTTCCTGGGGATCTCTTGGCAATGTCTTTTATACCCTTCAGGATGTGTGCAGAGCTTCCCGTATACAAAAAGATCTTTAGTGTTGTCCAAAGGAAGCTAACTTCATGCTTGTGAGAAACATTTCAGATGATTTATGTAAATGACCCGCTCAACTTGGAAACCACATTTGTGATGCTGGTATTTAGTACAATGTATCTTTGCAGTAATACCTAAACATACTGTAACTGAAAGGAATAGGACATGTTGCAGGAAAGAGGGTGGGTTTTTTTTCCCCTCTAATTCTTCACCATGTGCTTTTGAGAATAGCTTGAGCATACTTAATTTTCTTGTTTCTCTATGTAAGCAAATACAGGATGTGCCTTTACCCAGGGCTTCTTGTTCTATGGAATCAGGTAACTGCTGCCATCACCAAGCTTGTCCCTTTATCCTGGTCACCCATCATTTTGCTTCCTTGTTTTTAGAACTGTTTTTCTGAGAATTGAACACTTCACTGATCTTCGTGGGCAGAAGATATTTGAAAGGCACTTGAAGAATACGCAGCTTCATCTTAAATGGTATTGGAAAGCCTGACTTTGTTAGTTAGAATTAACCAGCCAATGTGGAACTAATTTACTTCTCACCTAGAGGAGCTGTTTATCTTTACAAGCCAAAGGAAGTCTAATTAAGTGTAGGTATCCTTTAGGTAGCATTTGAAATCCTCTGACGTTGTTCTCGGCATGACTCTCCAGCAGAGCAGAATAAATTAAGTTTTGGTGTGATGGGATTGACTTTCTTGTGCTTTCAGCAGTTCTCTTCTGCAAACATCAGTAGCTCCTGTCCTGCTTTCTCCCAGCCTGCAACAGCAGCTGGCACTATCACCAGCATTGCACAGTGGCTCTGAGTAGCCTCACTTCTCTGCAGTGTGCTCTTGCACTTGCTCTGACGCGTGGCCAGCCACAGGTTTGCCTTTCCATAACCCATACAAAACATACCATTATCTTGCCACATTACTTAATGTTCTCCACAGGCTGACTCGGCAAATACCTTCTAATGTGAGCAGTTTATTCATGTGAGATGCAGGAAATGATACTCATAAAAAGCTTGAAAATTGCTTAATGTTTTAACCATTAAAAATGGAATCGGGATATTTTTCAAGATGTCAGACACCAAAGTGTGACTTGCATAACAGAGGAGACTATATGTCATTCTGTGTGTAATGTCCAAAGCCTGTGAGCATAGTTGGATAGATTCTCACAGGATTTAGAAATGTTCACCCTATTAGAAATGTTCATGTAGACTCTGACAAAATCTAAAGTTGGGGTATTCTCTTCTGAGTAGCTTGTGTAATTTAGTATTGGTGGATCTGTTCCTTATAATGCCTAGTATCAGGCAAGCTAGTATGTATGCAAGTGTAAGGAGTAGCAAGTATCTGTTGACATTTGCATTATTTAGAGTTACTAAGAAAAGCTGTGACCATGAACTGTTTGTATACTGCTTTTGCTACAGTGGTTAGAACTAGGAAGCTAAGTCTACACTTAATTTGTCCTTGAATCTGCACACTGATCTAATCCTCTGTAGCTGTCTGGTTTAGAAAAAGGTGCAGTACATCTCTCAAGTTGCAGTCACTATGTTTCAAACTATGAAAGAAATGTGCTAGAACAGGTCCTGCTGCAGGGGCATGTGACTAATCTTGCTCTTTTCTAATCTTACTTTCTTCATCTCAGCTTTCATAAGATACTATGTTATGAAAGAAAAGGTTTATGAATGTCTTCATGCATTCAGAGGCAGCATGAAAAGATAAATGTGTAAAATAGACATTGTTTTCTAAAGGTTTGAACTTTTGTGGCAAGTGAAAGGTCTAGTCTCTGAATATCTGAGTTCTAAATAATATGTATTGTGTTGATTCCTAATTCTGTCTGATATTCTGTGCAGGTCAGTTAAAGTTTCTAGGAATATACAGGAAGAGACAGCAGTACATCAGCAGCCTACCAGTGTGTATCTGAGAACAAGAAAGATGGACTCTAGGTAACATGTAAGAGAGGAACTTCTGAGACTAATGGTACTGGATTCTTTGGTGGGGTGGAGACTCAAGTCTCCTCTTACATATGTTCCTACTCTGGGGCCTTGTGTGAGGCATTTCTATGTGTAGTGTAAGCTTGGCTTCAGGAGCTGTGGCTCTGGTGTTGTCACAGAGCACTCTGAAACCTGGGAGCTGCAGTTCAAACCTCTGGGGCTGAGAAGGACCTGAAATTGTTATTTCCAATTTTCCTGCAGGGTGTAAGAGCGACAAGTTTATTACTAAAGTTGAGCACACCCTTCAGGTTTTGATTGGAGTTGATGTTACTGGAACAAGCTGGGTGCACCTTCAGTGTGCAGGTGACTAACTCCCATGCTGTCACTGAAACAGAGCACTGAAGATGTTCAGGGTCCTCTGCTGACAGGGAAGGAGCTTTGTGCCCCCAGAGGTGCTGGTTGTCTTGATCCGTCTCCATGATTCAGGCAGAAATTCTGAATGCTCCCTGACATAGCTTCCCAATTAGGAATTAAGCCGATTTTTATTTATTTATTTTTTTAAACTTCAAACTGAAGCTGAAACCCCCTATAAATCCAGTTTAAGGATTTAAATATGGGCTAACAGTAGCCTGAAACATGTTTTTTTCTTGTGTATGTAAAATTACATTTGTTTGCAGGATGTTACAGAAGGACCTTTGGGGTCAAAATCATATGTCTGGGGCAAGTATAACAGAACAAACATTTCTACTTAAACAAGGAGCATAGTATGAGTCCATGGGACAGGGCAGTTAAAAAGGGCTGAATTGTTGAAAGAGCAGTGGTTTGGAGTTTATAGAATCTGCAGCTGCTCCTTTCTGCTACCTGAGGTTGTCTTTTATCCCTGATCAGTGCTGGTCTGCTGACACTGCAAGAATAAGGCACAGTTTAGGTGCTTCATTGTAACTCTGAGGGTGAAAAATCTTTTCAGAAGCATTACTTTCTCATATCTGCAAATGGTTTATGATTGTTGGGCTTCTGGTAGACAATTTCTTTTCTTACAATGCCCTGTACTGTGCTATGTTGCTGCTTCACCTGCTTTGTTAGTGTTCAGCAAATTATGCTTTGGTAATGTTTTTATTTTCACTACAGTTCTCTTCCCCCTCTGGCTTATCATGTAATGGCTTATGATTCTGGTGCCTAAAATCAACTTTCAAGCTTGTTTCTAAGCAAAGCAAGATGAATGAAGGTATTTGAGACAAGCAGTGGCTTTAGCAATTTGGAGTCTGATACCCTTTGGAAACAGAGGGGATCCTTTTTCTCCACAGTGATTCTGCATGATGTTTCTGATAGTGGAGAAAATAAAAGTAAGTAAATGGCTCCTCTTTCCCATGTTAGTATTTTTCAGTCTATGGTAGTTTTTTATGTGGTTGCCATTTTAGTCATCAATTAAAAAAAAAGGCAACGTAGCCATAAAAAAGCAAGCAAAAACAGTTTCCCTTGATTGAAGTTTTAAGTTTGCTCTAGCAGTGTGTAAACTGACTGATGCATTTCCTACCCCTCACCAGTTCTTAGTTTATTATTCCTCACCTGTGTGTTGAGAGCATCTGCTCATGTGTATAGTGAGCCAGATCAGGGTATTCATCTGTTTGGAAAACAAGCAACTGAACAAACCCACAACAAATGTTGAAGTTTTTTTTTTGACTTGGGTTTTATTTTGCTTTGTGGGGGTTGGAGAAAGTCTTCCGCTTTGACCTACCTTGCTATCTAGCTGTACAAATGTTTGCACTGGCACAAAAGAAAGGATGCCAGGAAGGCTGGGATTAAGAGGCTAATGCTGGAACTGCTTAAGCTGTCTCTGTCCTTGAGACAGTGCTTGATCACCATGACCTGACTGATCCGTTCTATGTAAGATGAAGTATTTCTGTGTTCTGTAAACTCAAGTTTCAGAAAGAAAATACAGGCATGATTTCATTACATCTGCCAGCCTGGAGACTTGCATAATGGTTTACAACTAGTGGTAATACAGGAGATACTTACACCTTCTTCAGGCTGGCATGAAGGTGCATGTTGTAATGGGCCTTGTTCTCATGGGGCAGGCCTTTTCTGGCTGAAGCATACATTCCCTTGTTTGGCAGGCAGAAGCAGAAAACAAGGTCTCTTTTGTGTTTCCCCATGGACTTCGTTGCAGGCCTCGTTCTTAAGGGTTAGGGATTATACTTGTGCATTCAGCTATTCAAAAGTATTTTGAACTTCTGTTTGTGAAACCTACAGTATTATTTGCTTTGCACTTACAGACAGCAGGAGTTACAGAAACTATAGGCTAAGGAAAGGTTTGTAAAGCCAAGGTAGTATCTTTCCTTTTAGACTAATATAAATGGGGGAAGCGAGGGGAAAGTACAAACCTTTCTGATTTCAGATACCACCAGATAGTGTTTTTCAGATTCCATTTTTATTCAGATCCAGACGTCTGTGTGCTTTTTATGGTCAGTGTGAACAAACAGGCACCCTTAAAGGAATTGTTCCTCTCAATCCAGAATTAGAACAGATCAGATGTATTGCAACTCAGTGGTGCCCCTTTTGGGTATAAGAGCTTGAGATGACACTCACAGATGTGAATGTTTGGCATGTGGGATGTTAGAACTACCCGAGAAGTAAAACCTAGCTTGTACTGCTTTATGATACATATACATGTATATGTATCATAATGTATACTTAAATATATGTATTTAAAGGTGGTAAAGTATATAGTCGCTAAAGTAAAGATGGTGCAAATAGGAAAATATCATAGAGGCAGGAAGTTCTACAGAAATACTTTCAAGGAGTTAATGAACAAGTAAGAATTTGAAATAATGGGGTCTTTCATTGCTCTGACATGGTCTTAGTACATGACTTTTGAAGACAATTTTCTTAGGGACTCCATCTTCTCTGGAAATCAGGCAGTTGAAAACATAAGATGCTGCTCTGCAAAAAAAATCAGCTGCACTTGCACATCCAGAGTGTTTCACTGAATCAGGCAAGGCTCATAAAAAGGCTCAGACAGGTGTGTGATCTGTTAATTCAGGACTGTATGCTAATGCATTGCTCCAAAAGGCTATCACCTTAAATCTGGTGCTTCTTCAATTCTGAGTCTTTGACTTTCTTTTAACTTAACCTCTTAGAGGAAGCTTATTTTCATGGGTAATTTCTGTCATAATAATCCTTCACTGTGTGGTAGCAGTGCTGTAGCTGTCTCTTTGCAGGGTGCAAGATGCTGAGCTCGCATGCTAAGCGGCAGTGACCTGCAAGGTGTCCTCCAGCTCCGGAATGGGGCCTCTTTTCCCCTGCACTGCAAGGTGAGGAAAGCAGGGTGGCTCCACGTGACAGATGTCTAGAAGCAGTAACTGCGGGGAGGTAGTCACACCTACCTGTCAGGTACAGCTGAAAACCCACGTCTCCCCACTCACCACCCAGCAAGCTGCTGCTGCTGCTGTAACGTTGACCCGACATCCCGGTGCAGTCAGTTGGCTGTGGCAGACTGCCCGTGTTTCTCCTTGGGTGTAGAGGGAGACGGGAGAAACAAATACGTCTTTCCAAACTGATTGGCGATCTGGCTACACTGAATGCACAGAGCAGGAGGATGTTGCAGCGCAGTAAACTTCCTCCTTCAGTGAAAGGCGTGACGACAGGGCACCGGCTGCTCCGGGGCACATGTTAGGTACGCGCAGAGCAGAGCCAAGGCTTACGAGCCTTCGGGCACCCAGCGGCCTGGGTTTGTCCGGACAGCGGGAGCCCAAGGCGGCGGCCCTGAGGCGCTACGCCCGAGGCTGCTTACGGCCCCCTCAGGACTGCCACCGCAGCGTCCCCGGGCTGAGCTGTCGAGAGCGCGCTGCCGGCGGTGGCGGTGCCCGCGCCCTGTCACGGTCGGCAGGGGCTAGGCCGCGGGACGGCTCCCTGCCCCTGGCCAGCGGGGCGCTGCTTCCCTGGCCCTGCCCAGCGGGGCGCTGCTTCCCTGCCCCTGCCCCTGGCCAGCGAGGCGCTGCTTC
>JAOEHX010064594.1:0-10727 GCA_025448015.1 Bolborhynchus lineola | reverse complement strand
AGGAGGAAGCAGAGACAGGACACCTGACCCAAACTAACCAAAGAGGTATTCCATACCACAGCACGTCATGCCCACTATGTAAACTAGGGGCAGTTACCCAGAAGGGTGAGATCACTGCTTGGGTCAGGCTGGGTATTGGTCGGCAGGTAGTGAGTGGTTATATTCTCTTCCCTTGTTATTTCCTTTATCATTATTGGTGGTAGCAGCAGTGGTTTCTGTTATACCTCAGTTACCTATCTCAACCCGTGGGAGTTAAATTCTTTTGATTCTCCTCCCTATCCCTCCAGGAGTGGGGGAGGAAAAGGAGGGAGTGAGCGAATAGCTGTGTAGTTCTAGGTTGCCTACTGGGCTTATGCCACAAAGCATGATGCTGGTATTGGCAGCAGAGATTGTTTCCGTTGAAGTTGAATAGATTTGACATTTATTCTAATCCCTTAAATTCATCTGAAGCCTATAGGTCTAGCATTTTGTACTAATACCCCTTTCTGGTTAGTTGGATAATTGCATTGTAGCCATCATCACCAAGTTCAGGTGACTGATTTGTTTCCAATAGCTGTTGGACAAAGGCAGTCAGCATCTTATAGCTTTTTTAGATACTTTTAAAATAGAATACACAACAGTAGAACAGTCCTGATAGTGTCTGTGTTTGGAGGAAACCTGCTCCATTTTTTCTGCCAAGGAGCCAAGAGCTGCCAAAGGAATTTGTGCCAGAACAGGCAAAAGTGCTTAACTAGTTCCTGGAGAACTGTTAATATTAATGTTGCACTGTTATCAGGACTGATTGCAGAAGTATCGTGTTGCTCAAAACAAAAAACAGGGAAGTGGCTCTGTATTAATAATTTTCCGTTGGTTTATTGCTGTGGTTTCAGTGAACCCTACCTGATGATCAGCTAAAAGTCTGTAGTTGTAGAGCAGCTGCTTATGCCAAAGATTTACTCTCCTGGGCTTTGAAACTGGCTGTGAGATTGTGCTTGAAATAATAGCTGGACTGATGGTACAATGAGAATGTGGATTAATTCAGCCACTACTGACCAGCAATAAAAATTAGATGATTAACTGTAACTTGTGCTATTGTGATGACTTCTTCTGCCACTACAAAGAGAAATCCAACTTAAAAGAAAAAACACATTCATTTACAATTATTTTTATTGTCTTTCTTTCTCATTCTCATCATGTATATGCTTGTCTTCAGCATCTTTATGATTAAGATGCATGACTGCAAACTATATGAAATGTGAGGGTTGGTTTGTTTTGTTTTGTTTTTAACTCTCCATAGGTACTTGGTCTCAAGTTCCCAAATCTCTTTGGTCGTGCAGAAAAGGTGACCTTCCAGTTCTCCTATGGAACAAAGGAAACTTCATATGGCTTGTCGCTCTTCAAACCCCAGCCTGGAAGCTTTGAAAGAAAGTAGGGGATACATTTTTGAGTACCCTTTCTTTTAGTTGAAGGAATATAATACAGTAAGATCTTTCATTGAGTAAAAAATTAAATGTATTAATTTCCTAAGGATCTGTTAATAATGTGGCAGAGCTCGTTTCTTAAGTTTTTTTGAGAATTGAAAAATCCACCTACTTAGTTTCACTTTCAAACCTACCAATAATGTTGTGTTTCAGCTTTTCAGTTAATCTGTACAAAGTAACTGGGCAATTCCCTTGGAGCTCTCTTCGTGAAACTGATAGAGGGATATCAACAGAATTCAATGTAAGTGTATCACAAGTATTTGTGGAAATCATGCTTCCTTTACATGTAATTCAGGTCACAGCTGGCTTTTGCAAATATTTAGTTTATTTTTTTAATGATTGAAACACTGGTGCACAGGGCTAACTTGTCATTATTTGAAAGAGGTCAACAATTTTAAAATGGTGGAGGTAATAAAGCTTAGTCTTGTTAGAATTCAGTTTTATTTTGGCTGTATAAAAATACCAGTGAATTTTTTCTCCAAGTTTTAAATCTTTAAAGTATCGTTTCAGAGAGGTGGCTGGCTGCTTAGCTCACTATATCAGCCCAATTGAAGGTATTTCTCATTTGAGATGGAGTAAGTAATGTGCACCTACTGGGGGAAGCTCTCTTGGCTGGTGCAGGAACTCCCTGAAAATGGCTTTCTCTCTGATCCAAGCAATTTGTAAAGAAAAAGCGTACTTATGTATAAAACAACTTTCATTAGAAAGATTTTTCAGGGAAATGTTTATTTCCAACCCTAAGTATTCTATGATTCTATGATTTTCATTTTGTAGCAAAGTTTTTCATGTCGTACTCAATTCTTTATTTGTAGTTTCCAATCTGGAAGACCAATCACACACTGAAGTGGGAGGGTGTGTGGAGAGAGCTTGGCTGCCTTGCTAGAACAGCCTCCTTTTCTGTTCGAGAAGAAAGTGGACACTCTCTTAAATCTTCTCTCTCTGTAAGGCTTTTTCCTGATATTTTTTTCAAACACATCGTTTTGAGTCATCTAATAGTTGCAAATTACATCAAAGGAGCTTTTTGTCTTAGCAGGTTCTGTGTTTTACTTCAGACATCTCTTGCTGTGTTTGTTCGTTCACACAGAGTCATCCAGAAGGTCCAAAGAGAGAACGTATCTTTGTAGTTGACTGTTGCATCGGCTGGCTTGTTCTTTCTGCGGAGCCTCCCTCTGTCTCACCTGCTGTCTCTTTCTGCAGAATTGTCTTGTTTTGTAGAAGACAGGATCAGTAAATTTGCTCATCCTAGAGCTGCTGTGCCCTTTCTAACTATTCTTTCCTAGAGCAGTTTTTGGTCACTTGTCATCTTTGACTTGTAGGTTATGAATTGTAAGAAATAAAGTATTTGCAGGTTACTGTCATACGCATGGTGATTTACACTGGAACATTGTTGCTGCTGTGTTTCCATGGTGTGTACCATAGCCAAAAGATATAAATATGTGCATTTGGTATGGCCTCTAAATTAAGAACTAAATTAGTCTGTGGGTATATTGTTCCCGAATCCATGGAGCTACACTAGCTTTAGCTGGAGCTGTGGTTGTCTTCTGCTGTTTGCACAGTTTCTGAAAAAAAATAATACAGTCACTCTGGGGTATTCAGCAGATATGAGAACCTGAAAATACTTTTTTGATTCTTTTCAGCATGCCATGGTAATTGATTCCCGGAACTCCTCAATCTTGCCAAGACGAGGTGCTTTGCTGAAAATTAATCAGGTAGAATTAAATCACTTATGCTATTATTGGATTTTATCTGTAAGTGTATTTGAATAAGTCTTCACCTTATTGGTGTTCATGTTAAAAATGCCTACAAAGTTAAAATTAATCATAAATTGACCAGGAGACAGTGATCAGTATTTACTTTTATAATGTGTGCCTTTTAAAATCATGAAACTGTTTTTATGATGGCAGATTTTCATTTGAAGACTATTGGTCTGGAATAGCACAGCCATTTTGTCTCACCGCTAGCATGAAATTATTTTACTAGCTGAGATACATTGTCTCTGACTGCACTTTACAGTAGGCATTAGTCCTTCTTTTCTAATACTGTCATGTAAGGCTACCAGACTGTGGTCCTGTTGCTACTTACAGAGCCTATAAATCTTAGATGTAAAAATGGAAGACTGTAGCTCTCAAAGTCATACACATGTATCATTTTAGCACAGAAAACGGTTTTCACTCTTGTTACACCAGAAAAGGCAGCTTTTCTGAAAGTATGTGTTACAACTTCAGAAGCATTAGCTTCTGCAGTGCTTTAGAAGCAGACTGCTTTGAAATGCCACTGGAAGTAGAAGTACTACTGTTTCTGTAAGCAGCAGGAAACTATTCTGAGTGAGAAAGGTGGTCGTAATTTGGGATGCTGTTAACATACCATTTGTTGGGTGCTGCCTCTAACACTGATTCAAGTCCCTGGTTATTTTCAACTTGCATTGGTGTAATGCAATAGGCTGGCTGGTTCTTCAGCGCTGTCTTAGTGCATGTGAAATCTTTTCAGGTCTAGGTAAATACAGTAAGAGTTCTGATTTTGGGTGTTGAATTTTCCAGCTCCATTCTATTTTGCCATCATTTACAAGAATGACTTAGAAAGCAATACCTTGGTTTAATATATGGAGGAGAAAAATGCCGTTCATTGTTATAAGGGTCATGCATGGTCTTTTGTTGGTCCAAAATTCAGTTTTCTCTCCATACCAGTGTATCTGTATTTCTCGTACAGAAAGCACTGCTTGTGCTGATGCAGACATGATGAACTTTTAGGAGGAAGAGACATGTAATATCCGTTACACCTTTCATAAACTTATGTCTTTGCAGGAGTTGGCTGGCTATACAGGTGGAGACGTGAGCTTTCTAAAAGAGGATTTTGAATTTCAGTTGAATAAGCAACTTATCTGGGATTCGGTAATTTTTTTAAAGATATTTTAGTAATTGATTTAGCAAATGAGGTTACTCAGTCTGTGTCTTACGGTGATTTTTGTGGAAGTGAAAGACAGATGGTGTAAATACCCTGATTTGTTTCTTTAGAAGTGAAATACTGTTACTTTTAACCTGGCATTCCGACCATGTACAGTTACTTGAGAAGTGGGCATTTTGGAAAGAGTGGCCAGTCTGACAGTTAACCAGGTGAACTGTTCTCCTTTCAGAAGTAATGTTGGGCATATCTGTTCTTTGTGATCTTTATAAAGAGTGATTTTCCAAAACTGATGACAGCCTTTGTTCTGTCTCTTTCACCTGGTTATGAATATTTAGGTTAGTTTTCTTTTGTTACGGTAAATGACGAATATTTAACTGTTAATTTTGATATCATGGCGTGTAATTATTTCTTCTATGTAAAATTATTGGGAAAGAATGGGAAGACTGATTTCACTACAGTGCTAAGCCTGCATTAAAACATTTTGTGCTCAATGAATGATTTAAGTTCCAGTAAAAAAGGCAATGTGCTGCAATGAGAAATTTATATGAGACCCTAGTCTGCCACACCATAGGCAGAACACATCACAGGTTTTATGGTGCAGTGTCTGCAGTAATATTTTGGTTTAGAGTCACTGTGTGGTTTTGAAATGAAATTCCTGTATCATCATCACTTAAAGTCTTGGTTTGATTAGCAGAGCTCTTCTTTGTATCCCAAATAGATTTCCTTCAGAGGGAACAGCACTGTTCATGTTTAATGAACTTTATGAGAGCATAGAGATCTTAAGATGCAGGCAGCTTTACAGTTTCATAGCTGAATGAGGAATTAAACAGCAACTTCTATTTTGAAGATTTAAAAATCAGAGCTTACAATAATTTGCATCCCAACATACCAAAAGAAAAAAAACAAACCCAAACCACAATGAAAAAGCTTTTAATGTGAGGCAACTTGGTTTGATCAGTGAGGCCAACACAGAAGAACATTTTAAGGCTGTTTTCTGTATCCCTTTCTTATTTGCACCTTCCATGTGGTTGGAGAAAAGGCATTGCCTGATGAATGCACTTCTAATCATCTTACATTTATTTGCTGACCTTTAGCTGAGAAAGACAGCATATTCCCCTATGAAGTAATTTAATGGCTTCATGGCTACGCAGAGAACACTTGTTCTTACCCATGACTGCTAATATGCCTACATTATGAATGGAAGTGAAGTATATCTCATCAAGTGCTGTACATAATTTTATATCACCCATTGTTCATGAGTGTAGATTTGGCATGCAGCTGGCTTTTGCATATGCCATGTGTTGTGTAACGAAATGTGTTCTGCCTGAATATAGCAGGTGAAGCATCTGGGGACACTCGGGTAGAAGTCAGCACAAGTGTGCTGTAAAGTTAGAGATATTGTCCAACACCTTTAGCCTAGGTATTGCCAATAGATCTCACCATCTGGCAGTACAACTTCTACTTGGTACACAGGCACCAAGCAAATGATTAAATAATTGAATCCATTTATTATAATGATTTGTCTCCTAAGAATTATCATATAGCAGTATAGAGCATATCAGCAGTAATGCTGTATGTGTATTTGATGTCAGTGTAGTGAGTTGCAGAAGGTGGTTTCATTTAATTCTAAGGCTAATTTACAGATAGGTAGTACATTTTTGCTAGTTATTTGCTTGACTTAGCCTCTGTGGGTTTAAAATTGCCAGGTCTAATTTATGGTAGCAGTGTTGTCTTACTTCAAGACATGAAAATTCATCAGAAATAGGAGCTGGATGCGTATTCTATTTAGCAATAGTAAAACTAGCACTTGGTGCAGATAGATGTGCTATAGCAACTTTTTCAAGGTGTAGCGCTGCATAAACGAAAGAGGGCAGCAGAGATCAAGAGTTCCCTGAAAATGCCATTGCTGCTGTTGTGGTACCTATGCATACACTGTGATCATCTGTTAGTTTCTGTCAGACTGAGGGGAGCTCTGCCTGTTACTGGGCGATTAATTTTTACTAATAATGTTTTTAGGGAAGTAGCGTGTATTAATAAGCAACTTCTTATTCTCTCCAAAGGCTTTTTCAGCATCACTTTGGGGTGGAATGCTAGTGCCTATAGGAGACAAGCCATCCAGTATAGCTGACAGGCAAGTTTTTAAGATGTTTCTTCATTTCTTTCTATAGGTAACATAGAAAACTGTAGTAGAAGAGCAAAGCAGTAGTAGTTCTGTTTCTGAGGAGAATAAAACATTTCTAGTTAGCTTTAATTGCATGTTAGTGCTCAAGCTGTACGTTCTGGTTTTGATTTTCATATTGGGATAGTATGTAGTGATCTACCTGCCAATATTTATGGTTGCAAAATGATATAATCTAAAAAATTTTCTGTCAGGCATAGGTAACACTGTAGGTATTTTTAGACATAAAGCCGTGTTGTAAGTGTTGGCTTTTTAGGCAGTTTTGCTCTCCTAACACCTGTGTCTAAGGATCTCTAGCAGGAGCCATTTAGACTTAAATTTGCTTACAATAAATACTAAATACCGTGTGTCAACTTTCACATATGATAGATCTTAACTATAGTATTTCAATCAAAATTATTACAACAGACAGAATCAGTATTCTGATTCTTCTTCAGTGCTGGGGATGCTTCTGTTTTGATTTTTGTAACTGATGGAAGACTTACTTTTATTTTTAATACTCCCATTTATTTTGAATATTCTATCAAATGCATCAGGATTTAAATACAATTTCTTGTATTTCTTTAAATATGCTTTACTAAATCAGTTACAAAGTTACCTCTAACTCTGAAAAGCAATGTTAGAATTATGGCTAGACACTTTAAAACATCCTTTCAAGTGAAGCTTTAAATTAAATTTGACTGTATTCACTAGGTTTTACCTTGGTGGACCAACAAGCGTGCGTGGATTCAGTATGTACAGCATCGGACCCCAGAGTGAAGGTCTGACACTCTTAAATCCCACTCCTCTGACAATACTGTAAATATTAGTGTGTAACAAAGAGTCAGATTCTGGCCTTAAGCTTTGTGTAGCTCAAAAATAATTACTCACAGTCTGCACTTTGAATCTAAGAAGTCTATGTCATTATATATTAGTTCACAATGGAATACAGCCTGGTAGTTCTTGGTAAGGCCATAAGCTAATTGTATAAACCATGTGTGTGTTCCAACTTGTGCACTTCCAGTATGTCAATTTAATTAGTAAGTAACCTTCAAGCTGAAAAGGTTCCCAAAAAGTGATTATAGCAACATCCACATTAAATCTTTTTGCTACAGCGTATATTCGGGTAGCCTAGGGGAAAGGTAATCTGATCAACTAAGGTGTTTTTTGAGAGCCAGGAGCTTCTTCAGTTTTATTGCTAGTGACTTGCTGTTATCAGTGGATTCAGTATTCAGTCAATTTTAAAGCTAATTGTTTAATTTTATCCATTTCCCATTTTTAGAACTAAGGCAGGTATTTCAGTGGTGTTTCAGTGTTCAGGAGGTAGTCTCTGATGAAGCACAAGTGGGTGCAGGTCTCAGGCTGTCCTGGTGAGGGAGTGAAGAAAAAGGGCACTTCACTTGGAAGCTTTAAAGAATTGTGTGAGTGCTTATTTCTTTACTTGATAATGGTGAGGTTGAAGAGAGAAGAGAATGGCAAGAGCTTGAAAGGGTAGAAGTGTAGCCTAAAACAACTTAAGGATGTGTTCTTGTACCTTTAATAACTGATTCTTTGAATATATTGTACAGTATATGCTTTTACTCTAACATTTTACCAAAACAGGTGATTACTTGGGAGGAGAAGCCTACTGGGCTGGAGGTTTGCATCTGTACACCCCTCTCCCTTTCCGGCCAGGCAGGGGAGGGTTTGGAGACCTTTTCCGAACACATTTCTTCCTTAATGCTGGAAATCTCTGCAATCTGAACTATGGTAAGACTCAGTAGAACTATGTATAATTCTTCCATATATATGAAAGCAAAAAGGAGATCTTTTTGGTGTCTGTTTACACAGAAGCAGTATGTTTACTGTGTATATTTTGGTGCCTGTAACAAGCTACTGCTATTAACTTGTATATTTGACAGATTGCCGGTAATCTTCTTAGCTCTTTGCATAAATTCAAGCACAACTTGTACAGAAAAGCTGGAATGGTAACAGTAATATCTGTGAATAGTCGATGTTCTCAGGCTAATGTGGTAATTGAACCTGCTATCTTCCACTGTTCTGGAGGGAGACTGGAAGATGATACTCTAGTGGGATTCTAATGTTTCCTAGGATGAACTAAGTAAAAAGTGGTGGCATGAGTGTAGGTGAGAGTGCAGTAGCTGATGTGACTGTTTTCCTTCTCCCATCCCCAACTTTTTTCAAGATGTATTTCAATGTATTAGTGTATGACTTTTCAATGTAATTTTAATCAATTTGGGGGTATAGTATATTTGATGCCTGCCTCACTTGACGGAAGAGACACAGCATCCATATGGGAGTGAGACACAGTATGCACAATTGAACAGCAGGTTAATTGATTTTAAGAGACCTACTAAAGACATTTAAGTCTTTAGGATTCACTTCCATATTCATGCAAATAGGTACCCTATAGTGGGAAATGAAGGATCAACCAGCAATCCAACTAAAATCGTAGTAGTTTGAGTCTGAGGCTGTTGGAGTTTACGAGAGTTGTGGGTAGTAAATAAATTTTGAGTCTGCAGGCAGTGTTCCTAAGTAGTCTGTCTTCTAGCCCTGAAAATCCCGTTAGCTGCTGACCACCATGATGGATTACTTTGATTCTTGTTCCCTTGCTCTTTTGCTTTTAGGTGATGGTCCCAGAGCTCACCTGCAGAAGCTAGCAGAGTATATCCGATGGTCTTACGGTGCTGGAATAGTGCTCCGACTTGGAAACATTGCTAGATTAGAACTTAACTACTGTTTCCCCATGGGAGTACAGTCTGGTGACAGGTTTGTTTTTTACACCAAATCCTTTAGTAGTAACTGTTTTTAAAGGTTACTGTGCTTATTTCTGATTTTGTCAGAAGAATGCTGCTGCCCTTTAATTTTTAATTTTTGTTTATTCTGTGCCAGTTTAGAGATATTTCAGCACTTGATGCTCTTCTTTCTGCTTGCTGTATTCATACTGGTTTCACAGTACTTGATTGAAGACTGTTTCTTGAGTTTCAAAGATCACTGAAATCAGCTGTTGAAATGTATGGATAGTTGTGCAGCAGGTTTTATTTTTTTAGGGGAAATGATCACTCAAACAGATCATGGTATTTTCTTAAGTTTTCCGAAAACAAATGAGTGGATAAATACCATGTTTAATGCCTGCTTGAAAGATGAAAACAAGTTTAACCACAGGTAACAAGAAAGGGAGAACAAATTAATTTGTAACCAACCAATTATCCTACCTCAAGCAATAAAAAGGCTTCAGGGGGCCTGCTGTTACCTGTGAAAGCTATGTGAGAAACTGTATTTGGTACAGGAGTTGGATTATGTTTTTACTTGTCATTCATGTGAAATGTGAATTAACAACAACAATTTGAAAATTATGGGCTTGATTTTAAAAATATAAATACTCCATGTGATTGATGCAATGGCAGAGCATTTACTTAAAGAAGCCTTTGTCAGCTAAAACTTGCACTGTAACTTTCCAAAGATTGAAAACCTTGGAAACTTGAGGATGGGGAGAATTGATTTTAACTTCATCAGTATCTTGTATATCACTTATGTTACTTATTACTTGTTTCTTTTCAGGATATGTGACGGTGTTCAGTTTGGAGCAGGAATCAGATTTCTATAATACAGAAATATTTTACATCAGTATATGAAACTGTGCTCTGTAACTGAAATCAAGACTATAATACAGCTGGATACTTTTGAAAAACAGTACACGTCTGAGCAATTTACCTCAGACTCCACAAGAAACTACATTAAAGAATTGTGCTGTAAAGGTTCATTGTACTTCTGGTTCTTGTCAAAGATGGGAGAGTGTTTGTAGGATTCTAGCTACTTTAAGTTAAAGCTTTTAATTATTAGTTGTTACTTAAAGTATTAAAAGATTTGTCAGGAATTGGTTCACATGGTTATAATTGTCATTGGTCTGCATAGACTTCACTCTTCCAGCCACAAGTCTCACAAGTGCTGGGACAACCAAGTGTGAGTATGGCTGAAGTGGAAGTTAAGGGGGAACAGCCTTCCTCAATCATGAACTTCTGTGAGCAAATGACCCTGAAAAAATTCTGTTATGCATCAAAAAATATTTTACACAAGTAACGGTTGTGATGAACTTAAATGTTCTGATTTGAGTATCTTAGAGTCATAGAACGATTTGCGTTTGAAGGGACCTTAAAGATATCCAGTTCCAGCCTCCTGCTATGGGCAGGGACACCTTCCACTGGACC
>JAOEHX010064582.1:48149-78617 GCA_025448015.1 Bolborhynchus lineola | reverse complement strand
AGATTGGATATGAGGAAGAAATTCTTTACTGTAAGGGTGGTGAGGCACTGGAATGGGTTACCCAGGGAAGCTGTGAAAGCTCCATCCCTGGCGGTGTTCAAGGCCAGGTTGGACAGAACCTTAGGTGGCATGGTTTAGTGTGAGGTGTCCCTGCCCATGGCAGGGTGGTTGGAACTAGATGATCTTAACGTCCTTTCCAGCCCTAACTATTCCATGATTCTACGATTCAGCACAGGATATAGGGAAAGTAAGATTAATGCATACATCTTATAGCAAGTGACAAAGCACAGACAGGCCTAACGCTGCTGCCCACTTTGACGGATACAGCCCAAGTTCCCCAGATGCCCTCAGCATTACCAAGTGATGTCCCAGCCCCAGAGACATCTTCACAAGCAACATGTGGAAAATTGCTCATGATAAGACATGACAGTGAAAAACATTCTTGGAGAATACTGAAAGCTATAAACTAACAGATGCATGGAATGAATTCATAAATATTTCTCAAGATCTCATCTAAGACCAGAATTTGGCCTCCCTGGGTCATAGGCTTCCACATTCCTAGGATGCCTAGGAATGAGTAGGACATGACTGTGACAGCTATGTAACCACCATGTATCACCACTCTTGGAAAGTATTTTGGAGAGATGATAGAAACCTCCTGGACAAATCCCTTATAAAATAAAGGATTTGTATTGAGATACTTCATGACCCATCTTTGGAGCACAAAATTAACTTACTAATATCATACCACATAATTCACAGAGATTACTAACCACTTTCCCCATTTACGTTCAGAAGATAAAGCAGTTTACAGAACACAGAAGCAACCCCCTGCAGCCAGGATGTCAAATCAGAGGGGAAAACTGATTACATATCTCAGATCAAACAACTAACACATAATCTGATATCTTTGCTTTTTCAAGTAGCTCTAGATTTATTGAAGCAGATTCTCATCTGAAGGAAATCAACATCCTTCATTAAATCAAGCAGCAGTGTTTTCCTGACTCTTATTAGATGTTGATTGGGCTGCTGGAATGCCTGTGGTCGGAAAGCACTGGGAAGTCTTAGGAGCACACATGTGGTCTTTAGGAGACTTCCTGCTCCCAGTGACCTCCCTAGGCACAGACAGAAGCCACTGCTTTCCTTATAAAAGGTGCTTATATTCACTGCTTGTGGGAAGAAGATGGGTTCTAAGGATTACTGTGTGGTTCTTCTTTGGGGTGGGAAGGAGGTGAAATTGAGTGTAACTGGCCAAATTCATTTTTAGGTTTTGGGGGTTTTACTATTGCTGGTAAAACAAGCCAACAAATAGCAAAGATTAAACAAAGACTTTTAAATGTGGTTTATCAGCCATGATCGTTGCCAGTAGTACTATTTTGATCAATAGAATAGAACTTTAGAGCTTTACATGACACCAAAATTATCTCTATGAATAGCTTCACCAGATGCTGAAAAATAGTTCTTATTTCATAATGTTTTGCAACACTTCAGAGCAAGGGCCTGCAAAAAGAAATGCTTCTAATGTGCAGTTTTCGGTTTCACCTGATTTTGGATTCAGTACGCGAATCTGTTAACACCTTCAGACTTTAAAGTAAACAAAGAAAGCAAAGCCAAGACTGATCTTCTGGCATAAAAAGCAATAGGGGCACTTGAGTAGACATAGGTAATGTCAAGCAGAAACAGCTAAAGTGTACATATCTGTGTTTGTACATACATTAAAAAAAAAAAAAATACAAGGAGAGAGAATAGGCCAGAGTTAGAAAAATATGAATTTTCTCTAAAACTTGGCCTGTGATTTCTGAGCCTGATCTAGTAACAAATGGCCGGTTAGGCACATTCATAGTTCGAAAATATTCGTACAAGACCACAGGATTATTGCTGGTTTATAGAAGTCTTTTTAACAGGTTTCCCAGAATCTACGCTCTCCATTGAAAGGTATGCATTTTGCTTTATGCCTCCAGTCAAGCTTTTTCAGCTTTCCAAGTATCTGCTCATGCAGGCTTATTTGCAGCTTTTAGAAATAATGAGAAGATAAGCATCTTCAAGCCTGGCCCTCCATCACTTAACTTTCAAACAGGCTAAATCCTGAAAGCGAAAGCATTCCGGGTACAGTGACAACTCTTCAGGTTCACTGACCATGAAATTCTCATCCTGTCAGGGCCAAGATTTGTATTTCTCTCTGCTTTGCAGCACATCTGCTGAGCCAGGCTGGCAACTGAGAATTTTAACTTTTCTTTTTTCTTGCTAAGATGGTGAAGACAGCTTTAAACTAAAGACACACATGGTCTCTAGGAGACTTACTGCAGCCAGCAACCTCCCCAGGAACAGGCAGAAGAGTGGTTCAGAATTATGGCCAACAGATTTATGTCCAAGTGGAGATCAGTGATGAGTGGCATCCCTCAGAGGTTGGTATTGGAACTGATACTGTTCAACATCTTTGTTGGTGTCATGGACAGTGGGATTGAGTGCACCTTCAGCAAGTTTGCCATCAACACGCTGGAGGGAAGGGATGCCATGCAGAAGGTCCTTGACACACTTGAGAGGTGGGCCCATGCCAACCTCATGAAGTTCAACAAGGTCACGTACAAATTCCTGCACTTGGGCTGGGGCGATCCCAAGCACACATCCAGGCTAGGCAGAGACTGGATTGAGAACACCCCTGAGGAGAAGCACTTGGTAGTGTGGATTGATAAGAAGCTCAACATGAGCCAGCAATGTGTGCTCGCAGCCCAGAAAGCCTGGGCTGCATCAAAAGGAGTGTGACCAGCAGGTAAAGCAAAGTGTTTTTATGCCTCTACTCTGCTCTCATGAGACCTTACTTGGAGTACTGTATACAGTTCTGGGGCCCTTAACATAAGAAGGACATGGAGCTGTGGGAACAAGTCCAGAGGAGGGTCACAAAGATGATCAGAAGGCTGGAGTACCTCTCTTATGAAGACAGGCTGAGAACATTTGGCTCATTCAGCCTGGAGAAGAGAAGACTCTGGGGAGACCTTAGAGCATTTTCCAGTACCTAAAGGGGACCTACAAGAAATCTGGAGAGGGGCTTTTACAAGCGCAGGTAGGGACATGACAAGGGAAGTAGCTTTAAAATTCAAACAGGGTAGATTTAGATGGGCTATTATGCGAGGGTGGAGAGACATTTCACAGGTTGCCCAGAGAAGCTGTGGCTGCCCCATCCCTGGAAGTGTTCAAGGCCAGGTTGTATGGGACTTTGACCAACCTGGTCTAGTGGAAGGTGTCCCTGCCCATGACAGGCATATTTGGAGATAGATGATCTTAAGATACCTTCCAACCCAAACCCTTCCATGATTATCCCCAGTATTATAATGCTTTTTCTCTCCTCTCATAAAGTACATTTGGCAATAAAGGTCTATTTAAACACTTTCATGTTTTCCTTATTTACCTTCAGAAAATGTCCTAACTTAAATCCTCTGATGATACTCTAATAGGAAAAGATGTTCTGTTGACCAAGGGCAAAGTAAGAAGCACAGTCAGCTCCTTTGATCTCAATGCTGAATTAACTCCTCTTAACAGTACTCTAACAACAGAAGATGTTCTGTTAACCAGGGAAACAGTAAGAAGCACGTGTCTTTTGATGTCAGTCTCTCAATAATTACCTTTATCAGGAGGCAGCAGAACTTTTTCCTTCCAAACAAAAATAATACTGACTTGTTTGTATGAATTGCAGCATCCAGACCTGAACAAATGGCTTTCTCAGCACTCTCAGGACTGCTGCCTCCAACCCTTGTCAGGGAGAAGGGGTAGACCAGCTCAGGAGGTGAGTCAAAAGCAGGTCTTCCAGTGAAAGTTTTCAAACCTCAGCATATTTCTGAGAGAAATTACAATGACAGAAGCAAAAAAGTCATTGAAAGGCTGTCAGCTGGCTTGATTTCTCTCTCTTCTGAATGACAATAACTGTGATGCACTCCTTAAATCAAGCCTTCCCAATGTCCTTTCCTTTTTAAAGCAGGTCTCATCAATTTAAGTGACACGTGCCACACTTCCCTTCTGCTTTAATTTAAAACAGCTCTCAGGGGAAAGAAGCCGCTGCTTCCATGAAATGAATCCTGCTTTTGCTCTGGATGAAGTGGCCCCTTTGGTTTACACAGCATATCTCCTGTCTCCAGTTGAATTAACACTGGTTGCATGCATGACCTTCAACAGTTATTCTCTCTCCCCAAAATTTCCTGTGTTGCTTTCAGCAATTATAGCATAAAAAGAAAAATCAGGGAAATCTTAACTTTCCACAAGTGTCGTGTGTCACACTTGAGTACGTAATGAGAACAGAGCTGAAAGACATTTGGATGTAGCTGTCAGCATAGGTACGCACACTACAGCAAATTCTTGGTCATGCAGATGTTCTGGCCAGTCCCCATGGACGTGCCCAATACCTTGGTCTGGGGCTGTCCTGGTGCCCCCGGCTGCCTTGCTGCTGGCCAGGGTGGTGGGATGGGCCCTGGCTTCCAGGTCCTGCCCTGACAGACTTTGGAGAGCCTCACTGTTCACACCATCCAGGTCTTGGTAAACTGGAAAGATGCCTTTGCAAGCTACATTTATAGCTACAATAAAGACCATCACTTTCTTTCTTATTTTTATACTTTTTACAAATTGAGGTACTCACAGTGTCATTTGATGTGATGAAAATAAATACACTAAAAGTGCCAAACATACAAAGTATATATTGTTTCCAGCATATTTCTGTGGGTAAGGATTTCAGTTCACAGAACACCAAGTACGTATTTTTTTAAAAACAAATTTTCATCCACAATCTCTGTTTTACAATAGTTATAAATTAACATAGTCGATGATATTGTGCTTTATTTCCACTCTTATAGTTGTCATTTGACAGATTCCAGGTAGTACTTTTTTATTTTTTTATTTTTTAATAAATAAAAAGCAGAATAGAGCCATTCTTCCAGTTAATCTGTCTAATCTAGCTGATTTTATCACTTTGGCTCAACTCCTTTAAGAAAATTAAGTGCTGCTTACACAATTCTGCCACGGTTTTTACAAAAGGCAGCTTAACTGTTTCCTAACAAATTTTTCATAAACCATGTATTTTCCTTTCCATGCAAAGCAATTAATACATTTAGGGTGTAAATCTGCTACGTGAAGCACCATTTCTGCCTGACCAAGCAGAACCTCCTGCTACTCACTGCTCTGCCTGGCCTCATTGGGGTAAACCCACCACAGACTGCCTCACCAATCCCCTCCATCCTCCTGCACCTTGGGGCATATTTTCTACTATGAAGCTTGTCAACACTCTATCTCATTTTCTGGTAGATTGCAAGGAGACCAAGGTATACTTTGAAAAGCAGTGCAAGCATGGAGCATTTATGTAACCCGAAATTAGAGTAAATGGAATAAAAGAATGGAGAGAAGCTGTATGTTTTTTAAAACTATTGCAGAATAATAAGGAATTTTTATTACAGAACACTATAGAGATGCTTTATCATATCAGGCTGTAGGAGGGCCTGTGAACCCCTTATAGACTGCAAACTCTGCTATGGCTTCCTAATGACACAATGACTTGCTTTCATTGCTAAATGCACTGGAAGAAAGTAACTGAGATGGTCTTTGCTCCAGATTTATGGGGTTTTCCTGGTTTTTGGCCTTTTTTCTGAAGACATGGAAAGAGATCTAGTTACACTTGTGTTCTGCTACTCACTTTGAAGAGTGCACCTTTTTCTTTCCTATGTGCCTCTGTGTTAGGAAGCCTGAGTATCAACATGAGATCTCGAAAGTGTAGCAGCTATTTTCTGCATCCACCCCTCTCAGTTTTCCATATCTTTGAGGTACCCAACCATCACACATACAAGAAGCCAAGTTGCAGCACTGAACTCTGTTCAGTGTCTCCCAAACAGAAACTAACATATATATATGCATAAAACAGATCAAGATCTACTTTAAAATTCCCAAGTTCTTAATAGTTTAAACTTCTTAACAGTAGAAGTATACATGCAATTGTATCATATGGTGGGTCTCCTTCTGGTAATAAATAAATACACTAGATTGTTTTCTCTTAAATAAAAAATATGGATAACGGCTTAATGCCTAAGTTTGCCTAAAGCTAGATATATATTTGATCACAATTCTATGACATTTCAATTTATGTGTCAACAATACTGTAGTGGATGTTTCTTTTATTTCTTCTTTTTTAAAGTTATAAGTAGTATCTGCAATGCAAGAATAAAATGCTGTTCATTCGGCATCTGACCAACAGTTGAGTCTGCAAATCTAGTTTGTCTAGGTGACAGGAGTGGGCTTGTAAATGTGCTATAACCATAAAACAAGATGGTAGCTCCCTGAAAAATACACTCCAGACTTCGGAAGCACTTTTTGAAGGGTTAAGTTGCTGAATAAGTGTCTACTGATCACATAAGGCTCTTTTTATTTTTTCCATGAACAAGGGAAAAGATTTCTGTGTAGCCTCCCTTTCATGAAGGATGATGGAGCCAGAGAATAAGTTTTGTTAGGCAAATCTGTTACCCTTTGCAGAGACTTTGCCTGTTTCTGCAGTCTAACGCTTCATATTTTTAAACGAATTGGTCTGGGCTCTACAATTCAGTTGGGAATTAGGTCATCTACATTGCTGCTTACTATCACACGCAGCTGATACCACATTTCAACATCTTCCCTGACCACCAACATCAGTTTTGGTGACATCAGTTAAGAATGTAAAGATGTATTTATCTTGTAAAAGTTCTTTTTCTGAATGAACAGGCTGGAGTCTGATTCAGCTCTTGGTGTCAGCTTAAGGATCTACCTTTTCTTGCATGGAATTTTCTACACAGATGAATTTCTGCTAAAAGGTCTGAACATAAGAAGTCGTATCCTGTCTCCTGGCTTCTTACTCAATTGGAAACTGGAAAGAGCTCTTTCCAATGGGCTTATTAATATTTATTTGTAAATATTTTAATATTTACAAATGTATATAATGTACAATTGTATAATGTACAAATGTAATGTTTGTAAATATTTTAATATTTACAAATAGACATATAAATACTGATATTAAAAAAAAAAGAAGAAAAAATGCATTTATTTAATTTTCAAAATATATATATTTTTAGATCTCCCATTTTTAGGTAAGAAAAGAAAAATTTCACTGCTTATTTTTAAAACCACTGGCTTCAATCAATTTTGTAAAATAAATAATTAATGGAGACCAGACTGTTCTTCAAATGTCTTTCATGAGAAAAGAGCTCCACTTAGAATGTAGAAAGGAATTTCACAGTGTTGCTTACGCTGGCGAATGCTTTTTAAAGTTCCTACAAGACACGTATCTGTTTATCTCCTGTTGCTACATCCCCAGGTTGACACAGTTTTCCTACAAAACAGAAGCCCACCTGGAGGGTTCTGCCCAAGGCAGAGCAGCACTTTATGGGCCAAGCAAACTCCTCTGCTGGTGTGTGTTATTCCCACTTCTATTCCCTAAATGCAGAGCTACATTTTTATATGGAGTTCAACGCTATTCTCTGAATTTCTCAAGCACTTCACAGCACTATTATTTCAAAGTTGTGAAAACCAATGTGTCATGGGGTGGGGGGAGGGAGGAAAAAACACTTGTACAGATTGTAATATGGAGAAAACAGCAACAGCTGCAACACAGGCTGCCTTGCCAAACTTCACATGCCAGGGTTTGAATAAATTACACTATAATTGAGCAAAAAGGCTGGATATTAACAGGGAACATTACATAATGCTGCTAACTGGTAATATACATTAAAGAAATGATAGAATATGACATTACACAGAACAATTTAAAAAGCAAATTGACAAATAATATGCTTTCATTGCAGATTATCAGAAATGAATGGTATTTCCATGATTTTAAGTCTTTTCTTTTTGAGCCAACTACTAGTTTTAATGGATATTAAGAACACACACAGTAATGGTTGTGAAGTAATTGTTTTGTTTTATATGCCAGAGCCACCAAGGGTGCTTCCAGCATCAGCTGATGGACTAATTTGATCTACTCGGACTTATTAAAGCCTTGTCTTACCTAAAAGTAAAAAAAAACAACAAAAAATAAGAAAATAAAATTGAGTTAAGTAGCACTAAAAATACTTTCCCATTATAAAAGATTTTCATTTCCTTGGAAAACACAGTTTACAGCTTGCAAGTGAAGAAAAAATTTGTAACTGTCTTCAATAAATACAACCATAAGCATATGCCTGCTCAGCAAGGAAACCTGCTGCACCAGGCAACTAGAAAAACCAAGGCAAGCACACTTGAAATTAGGCATGATTATATATGTCAACTGTTGCTACTAAGGGACGGACACTACCAAAGCAAATATAAGAAGAAAAAAAAAAGCAGAAGTGGATATAACGTTTACTCTCAGGTACCAATTTCTGTTCAGTGAGAAAATCCAGAGCACCATGCAGATTACAGTTGTTGTCATAGGGTCTTTAAGAGTTCCAGGAAAACTGATGCCAGTATGGACATTGGAAAAAAAAAATCACCCAGATTAATTCATTATCTGACTAAAATGCGTGTTTCAAACAAAATGTAGACCCCCCTGTTCAGAATTGCTTTATCCTCACACTCCACGGTCATGTCATCAGTTGGCCATGGGTCAGGAATTGCAGACTACCTGGAATAAAATATTCTAAAATAGGAAGAGGTATCGAGTTCCCAGCAAATTCAGCAATGGGCACATCTGAAGGAAGTGACTAGGAATGCCTTTAAAGGCTTTTTCTTCTCTCCCAGAGAAGTTGGTTGATGCAGATTAGCTGCTAATAAAGTGCTTCTACAGCCTCTGCAGAGAAAATCCATTCCATTCTGTTCTCAGAGGGAATAGATGTGTGAAAAATGGACTATTAGGAGCTACGGTAATGAAAGTTCTTGATAATTAAATCAGTAAGAAATAGCTCAAATTTCTCCCACTTCAGGTCCTACCTAGTATGCGAAGTGTATCACTCACACACAGCCATTCACTGGCTTTTGCTTCTTGACAACAAATGCCAGTTTTCTAATTCTTGCTCTGACCAGATAAAGTCTTTCAGATAGGTCCTGTTTCAAACTCTTGAGGGCTAACCAGTAAAATTAAGGTTAAATTCATAATAATCTTGATGCAGAAATGTGGTTTATTTAAAATGTAAACATATTAAGATCCATTATCTTAAGATATATTTCTAATTTGTGTACTCCATTCTCTAGAATGATAGTTTAAAAGATGCATTTTAGTGGATAATCTACTTTATTCTCCATAACAATACTCACAGGAATTTTATATTCCATTCATTTTTCTATGTTATGCTCATGATTTAAGTACTCATGCTAATAATACTAGTACTTCAGCGCTCTACAGCAATATGTACTTGAAACAAAAATATTTGCTTTCAGTGTTTCAGATTCAGCTAAGCATTACCATTTCTGCATTGCCTCATTATTAAGAACTACAGTTTTGCCGTAGGATTTGGGCAGCTGAGTGGAATACAATTGAAATATAACAGTTTAGATCCAAAGGAAAACCCTCAAGACTTCATCTAATTAATTTTTTATAATCCAACTTCAAAACACTTCATTTACTTCCAGAACTGTTGCTGTCTTGTCTGACTAAATTGCTACTGGTCTTCTGCCCTGACCTGATGGAGACCCTCAAATGATACATCCCTTTGTTTAAGACATTCCATGAGATACGAGTCACTGATGCATCATGGATGTAGGCAGCAAGACTTGGCTCTGCATCTGTGGGATGGCCACAGGAGCAGAGCTCCCCACCCTACCACTGTCAGCAGCACAGCAAGGAATTTGCCTACCTCAGAATTGCTTTTACATTTTAGGAATACTCAACCATCCACTTTCCCTCTCTTTTGAGAAACCAGACCTTTGCAGCATGATACTTCCCTGCTTTTCCACGTTATTACAACAAAGTAAAAAAGAAACAAAAATATTCTGTTAAAATCAAATTTACAGCAATGTTATGTTTTCTATAGGAGCTGCTAAGCTTACGCTGCCGAATATCATGCTCATATTTGTTTAAAATCTGTGTTAACTTTGAACACACAGAGGAACTTCATTGCAAATGCTACTTTACTCAAACCGAGCCTTCTGATTTGGCATGGCAGTATCTGTGTACAGATCCTGGTTTCTATGACTGCAGTTTTAATTACTTGCCTCTTTCTAGCAGATGCTTTTGAATTCTCTGGATTGATAGTGAACAACATGGTACGAACACTAAATATATATATCATCTGAAAGATCACAGTCTCCTGATACACTGGTTTTGGCGACAAAGCTGGAGTAAAAAGTTTCTTCTTGCTCTTTTCATCCCTTTGTCCCATGTATGGCAGTGGAACAAAAGAGGCAACACACTGTGGTTTGCATATCTGAAAGAGAGAGGTTCAGAGTATAGAGATGGTGCCAGGAATGTCCTAGAATAGCTTTTTTTGGAGAAGCATGTGTCCTCGGCTTCATCTGCTTTGAAAACCCAGTGGCGCTACAGATGTGCCTTAAGTAACGTGCAGGTTTGAGTAGCTCACTGAACCGTTGCAATAGGAATTTGTTTTCAGAAAGTCACTGGGAGTGGAAGGAAACAAGAATAGGGATTTTTTTAAAGTTTGCACATATTCCTTTATTGCCACACAGCCCTTCCAGTAAAATTACTCTAAAAGGTGCTCTGCTGCTTATACACTGTTACAAATTACTATCAATTTTACCTCAGTAACAAAAACAAATGGTATGGGTGCAGAAGTCTAACTGTGAAAGACAAAATTCATTTCCTTTTCTGGTTCACTTCACAAAGTGCATTATCACCTAGCTGAAATCAGTGAAATATGTGTCAGTTTGGGCAGAAGCATACTTGCTTTGCAAAGACCACATTGCAAAAAGGCCCTGATTACAAAGACGTTAATCACCTTTGTAACAATACATAGAAGAAGCAACAACTACACTTAGATAACTATACTTAGTATTGGGTCTATCCTAATTTCTGTGAGCAATTTTTAGTTATTCAATGTTCTTGACCAATTCTAACCGGTATTGTTACCTCCTATGAGACCGCTTAAAAATGCAATTGCTCTTATTTATTTTTGAAGACAAAAATAGAGTTCAAATTGCTAGTTCTGTGAGGTTTTTTATTATTATTTTTAGTTTCGCATTTTCAGTGCCAATTCACATGCCTAAATGCTCAAAACAGAGTGCTGACAGCTCTCGCTTCCTCCAGTACAGTGGGAGACGCATTTCTTCAGAAACAATAAGGTCAATCTGGTTCCTTTTCTGAGCTGCCCAAAGTATAATTTTTGCTAAGATTAATATATGCTTGTGTGCTGGCTGATCTCATGACTGATTGCTAGTTGTTTTGACAGCTGCAGTTGTCATATGGGCTGCCACTGAAGTCAGTAAAAAAACCTTGTCACTCACTAACTTCAGTGGGAGTTGGAGCAGGAACTTCAGAATCTGCGTTTATGAGTTTAAGAAGTCCTTGGAGGCTTCATGGAGCTGAAACATTTCTAAAGCATGTCTTTTCTCCTTATTCTGACCAGGTTTGTAATGCTGCAAGAGATGTTTCTTTAACCCATGTGCCAACAAAAAAATATCAGCAGACCATCATCCCAGCCTTTGAATTTACTTTAGGTATGGAAATTTGTCCCAACAGGGGATATATCACTCAATAATATTTAGATTATATTTGAACACAAGAAGAATGCAGAATTAAATAAATTTTTAGGGCGTCATTAAGAATAACTTTGTAGCTGATCATTTCATATTAGTGTTTTAAGAATTATATAATATAATTATCAATACATATCTATTAAAGCCTTTGTTTAAATGAATTGATAGTATCAAAACTACAGAAAGTTTTAATTGCTTTTCCTTTTGCAATATCTTTGGGTTTGCTTCTATGGCTGTTCACACTGCATTTTTGAAAGGATGAGGGAAAACATTTAATCAGACAAGTCCGTCACTTCAACCATACTAGCCTAGGATAAACTTTCAGTTATTTCAATTCCGTCTAGCACGAATCACATGCTCTGCCTAGTTTGTGTCTCTAGTCACTCCATTACACTAAAAAGATTTTCTGGGCTTGAACTATCAAGCTTTCAGACCAAACTCTTACACTGATGAGCTCAGCTTTCTGTGCCAAAGCATGGCTTCAAAGCATGGTGGAATGGTATTACAAGTCATTGTTAGAAAAATCTCATTTTCCACTATTGGCAAATGCAGTGAAAATCTTACACAATTCTATTTTGTTTATATTTTTATTCACTTAAATTTATGGTGACTATTTTGCCATTTGTCTACAATAAATTTGCTATTGTTGTGCAAAGAGGAAAGTAGATCCACAGTTGGAGAGAGAATAGCTATTTAATTTTCACAAGCCTCAATTCACCTGGGGTGGAAACATCCATCAACCATATTTTATATAAGAAATATGGGTTGATGCTCATAAGCTTGATTTGGGGTGACTGCAGCTGTACCTCCTTGGCACCCCCAGGTACCTTGGTGACATTTTGAGAAAGCATGACTATATTTACCACCAATCCTCAAAAAAGGAAAAAAAAAAAAAATAAAATAAAATAAGGAGGCATAAACACACCAGTTAATTTAAATCTTATTTTCATTACGATATGGCTACATGCAGCTCAACTACTGAGTAAACTACAGAGAGAAAAGGGCTGTATCTAACAACATCAGCGGTCTTATCCATCCTGGATGTATGCTTATTTTACAACAGTTGAATACACAGTGGGTACTATATTAGTAACAGAGACAATCTACTTCGTAAATATGACTTCCTCGAATAAGGAAGATAATTTTTCCCAAATTCAGTATTTTCATGCTGCTACTGCTAAAAGTCTAGTGGAAAACACCAGCCACCGACAGCTCAATAAAATTAAATGTATATGATTTCCCTATTTCATATTTACCTACTATAGTAAATATTACTGTGTTACTCTTCTAGTACTATATTAATATTACACTAGAATTACTATAATAAATATTTACTTAATATTTACTTCCTGTGGTAAACATTAAGTTCCCTTGGACCTACCTTAAATGGCAAGGTTATCTTATTAACATTTTTGCAAGTGACAATATCTATACCTTGTCTGTATTTCAGATAAAGCACCAAAATGAAAGATGTGCAAAAGGGGTTATAATATGAGTATTTCTGTCTGTTTTCTAGAAATTGACAAGTTGATAAACAAGTTGATAAATTTGAATTTTGGAAGAAAAATCCTTGGTTTTATGCAATCTACTACGAGAAAGCACTAGTTTACAATCAAGTGGATTTTTTGATGAAAAAAGTGACTCCAAAATAAAAATGTGAGAGAGTAAAACTGGAACAGAGGTCAGTTGAACACTCTTACTGTAATTTAACACGAGTAATGTTTGTTTGCATAATTTCTCAATGAAGTCGCAACTGCATATTTGCTTGCAGCCAAAGCACAGATGTTACCATTTAATGAGAATACAGTCTTGCTCTAAATCAACGCGTAAGCTGTTTTCCCATAGAGAAATCTGTGTAAGTATTAGAAAGATAACTAATGTCTGTGATGAGATACCCAGAACTAAACTCAATATTCTAAATATTCTCAAGTGTCTGGACCTTCTTGTTTTGTTTTTCTTTTTTTTTTTTAAACTCATCTTCTGAAATGAATTGCCTAAATATTTTTGCCTGTTCTTTCACAAATCTCTACACACAACGAAGTAGTTGTACACATGAACCGCAAAGCTGGTTTTGCTGCAGTCATAATCAGCACTAATCTTGTTTACTACCTAATAAAAATCCTAACAATTATAATACATAATAATCCTGATAATGTTCTTTGCAGAACATCAGCTGTATCCAGAGTATTCTGATAAAATTATATAATGTACTTCATAAAATTTCACTTTTTAAGCTGTCAATCAATAAAACATTTCTAGTAAGTTAACAAACCACTGCTGATTTTTTTTTTTTTTTTTGTTGTATGCTGAAATTTAAAAAGTGACAGAAAATTCACATCCAGGACAACATAAGCTTATATATAAGAATATACTAAAGGACAGCTTGTCAAAGGCTGTCTATATAGATTTTGAAGAAAGGAAATTAAGATTCAGCATAAAAATGTAAAGGACTCTATCAACGGGTATGATCACTAAAAAGTCTGGATTCTAAAATTGGGTGCCTTGAGTATTTGCCTGGAATTTAAAATCAGTTCTTTATCTCACAGGCAGGTGGCATTAAACGAAGGTAAAACCAAAGCATCATAATACCTGTTCAGGTTTTCAGTGTGTGATCTAGTCTTCTTTACTCTCTGAAGTACATTAGAAAAGATATTATGTAACATTAAACGTTATGGTTGAGAAAACATAAAAGAATAAACCATTTTCTAAATGCATATGCATTCCTAATTTAGCAGTACTTCTACGGTATAATTTGATGGGCTTACTGCAGCTGGAAAATTATGTAAAGTGAATTAGAATCCAGTGAAAATACCACATTCCTGGTTAGCTGGAATAGCTGGCTGTCATTCCCCATTCCTGTTAGCTGGAATAGCATAGCAGGCTCCAACTGATATGTTAGGGAAAACTACACTTGCAACCCAGAAAAGAGAAATTTTATTTTGAGCTGATTAACCAAAATGCTTCTGTGAGTTAGGATGGGCACTCTACGGAAGAGATGAGTACTGAGACTTCTCTCTTCTCACTGGTTCCCTATCACTGCCTTCGTGCTATCTGGAGCAGTACAAAGCCAAAAAGAATAGTTAAGACTACACTGATATTCACACTTTCCACCTTGTCTTGATACAGATTCTGAAGCTGTCAGTCCTGCTGACAATATGGTGTACAAAATACTCAAAGGTTAGGCCATATTGCAATAATTTAATATTTACTAGAAGATGGTGAGGTGCAACCTGACTGTACTGATAACTGTTATGCTCCCTGTTGTATCCTGTGAGTACAAGGACCCAAGCACCTCTTTAGTCAAACGAGTTAGTAGAAGGAGCAAGCTATAGAGTGAGAGAGATGTTTTCTAGAAACATCTCAGCATCATTGTCTAGAGACCTTTTTAGAGTCATCTAGCTTTTATATTCAATATTAAGAAATTTACAGGCTTATCAGAAGTTTCTCTATTGCTTTCAATGTGTTTGAGATCAGTCCTTAAAAAGGAGAGTATATGTTCCTGAAGACAGTCTGCTCTGATGATATTCTTGCAGCCTCAATCTGTGAGTATAATTTGATCCTAGTACTGTACTCAGCCTTGACTTCCCAAACTGCTGGCTTCCCACCACAAACTGCCGGCTTCCCACCGCAAACTGCCAGAGCATCTGAGCATGGGAAAACATTTACAGCCTACAGTAACCACTCCTGCTGCTGTACTTGCTGATAAGTGCTCAGCCAGAAAAAGTGAAATTATTATAGAATCACATAATCATAGAATCATGTAGGTGGGGAAAAACCTTTAAGACCATTAAGTCCAATCATTAACCTAACACTGCCAAGTCCACCACTAAATCATGCCCCTAAATGTCACAGATACATGTATTTTAAATGCCTCCAGTGATGGTAACCTAGCTACTCCCTGAGCTGCTTTATTTTGAGACTCTTTATTTTGTGAGGCGTGAAGGTAGCTGGTCAAAACAGGAAGACTGAAAGGACAGAAGTATGAAAGCATGACTGCTACATTCTAGTAAAAATTCTATATGTTTGTAGCATTTGCTGAATTATACATTAAAGAAGATCCTGGTGTTTCTAGTTTAATGATTTAGAGATGTGGAATTCAGCAGAACTGATCTATCTGAAAGAAATGGTGGCTTCCCATCTAATAAATCATCTTTGTAATGACAGGAGACATAGCAGAGCAAAATATTTGCAATGAAAGTGTTAGCACACACACGCACACAAAATCTGTTTACGTCATTGTGATATCAACTAAGTTGAAGCTCGGTTTTTATTAAGTTAGCTATAGTAAAGCTGTATTTAGAACTCCAGGAACAACAATTCAAACTCATTATCTCACCACTGTACACCAAAAGGTACAATTTTTCTGCTTGCTCTATCTGCCAAGATAATTGTATAATATCCACTATGTTCTGAAATGTATTCCTTTCATAAATCCACATTTCACAGCATGATCTGTCCTTCCACCTAAGAACATTTCTGAAAATCTTCCTGGATACAAAGGGAATGTATTTGCAGCTGTTACAAAAACAGCAGCCTTGCCTAACTGTTAGGGGACAAGGCTGTTTGTTCCCTTTGGACCATTTCAGAAGAAAAGAACACATGTCGTGCTGCTACAAAGTGCTCAACCTGCTGAACGGCACTCATGCAATTTGCTAACAATAAATGAACAAGGAACATATTTGCAGAGCTTATTAGGATCAGTACTATACAGAGCTGTGAGCCTACTGAGAGCCAGGTACTCCCACTCGCTGTGCAATTCTAATGAAGGCACTAGACAAGAAATAAGCTTTGCCATAGCATCAACTTGTCTTAATTACTGCTGAATGGCATGTGATTATTGCCGAAACTCTCATACCCTGGAAGATCTGGGCTCATTAGAAGTAGAAACCTTTATTTCCAAACAGATGTGCACACACACACACAGAATTCATGTATCAAAGTTGAACACTCCCTCTTCGGACATACTGGCACCAAGACTCCTTGGGCAACCTTCATTTGGACCCTTTGTGTCTGCATCATGTCACTGGCATTAATTTTCTACTCATGAAATCATCTACTCTTTGAATTCTGATGAGATCCCCATGTTTTCAGCCCACAGTAGAGACAACGGTCATATAGTAAACAGCTATTTAGTATTTAGTGTTGTTTTCACTGTGTGGCTCATGTCTTACAAAAAAACACTACCCTTATTCTAGTTCAGTAGTACTATCAATGGCTAGTTGTGTGTTGCTTATCATGGTGATTTCGCAAATATTAATAAAACTATTTCATAGCATGCTGATGAGATACATTCATTCCCATTTTATGGATATAACTGAATCACAGGGAGCAAGGTAGGAAATCTGTATTAACTGAACCTTCTTACACTAGCTGGTCAATTTTCGTTTCCAATCAACTGGCACAAAATGAGCCCAAAACTTCATTAAAGCTCTTTGGTATGACCACAGTAAGAGAGGCACACCTGGCTCTTGTGCCTATTCTGGTAAATTAAGCAAGCCCTGGAAAGCTTCTGGCACTAAAGGCAGTTGGCACAGAAAGCTTGCATCCTCACCGATAAAGCCCTCTTGCCTCTAGCATGGCCCTGGCTGTGGGAATGGTCTCTGAACTGTTTTAACAGCAAACCATGCCAGCATGCTTTTCAGAAGGGTGCTGGCTGGGCCACATCAGCTCTGGGCAGAGAAGGTTTTAACAGTTTGCTAGCACAGGCATTTCTGCCCCCTGCCCAGTAATGCTCCCAGGCCCACAATAAGTATAGGTTTCATCAGCAAAATCATCTTCTTGCCTTTTTTCTCCTCTTCTTAAAGTCACTTAAAAGTACTTGCAGAAGATAGCTTGCTACATAGAAACCGTATAATTTTGCTTATCATTTTTACTGGTGTTGTCTTTACCCACATCTATGAAAATGAAACACTATAGAACTAAAATACCCATTGTACAGCACTTCAAGGTAATAATAGGAGATATCAGCTATATTTAAATGGCTTGTCACTCTAACACATTTTATGGTCTGGATAAGAGCAATTATTAATGTAAAAATTTAAAATGGATTACTACACCAAGCAGAAGATAAGCCTGAGGCACAAATCCAGATTTATTCACTTCAATATTCCTTAAAAAAAAAGGATTGCATGATGAAGCATTTCCCATTTGTAACAGCTACATTTATCACAACATCAGAGTGATGGGCTAAGGGGAATCAGAATAATAGAACACTTAGGGTTGGAAAGGAACTTAAGATCATCTAGTTCCAACCCCCTGCCATGGGCAGGGACACCTCACACTAAACCATGCCACCTAAGGCTATGTCCAACCTGGCCTTGAACACTGCCAGCAATGGAGCATTCACAACTTCCCTGGGCAACCCATTCCAGTGCCTCACCATCCTTACAGTAAAGAATTTCTTCCTCATATCCAATCTAAACTTCCCCTGTTTCACTTTGAACCCGTTACCCCTTGCCCTATCACCACAGTCCCTTATGAAGAGTCCATCCCCAGCATCCCTATAGGCTCCCTTCAGATATTGGAAGTCTGCTATGAGGTCTCCACGCAGCCTTCTCTTCTCCAGGCTATGCAGCCCCAACTTTCTCAGCCTATCTTCATCCAGGAGGTGCTCCAGTCCCCTGATCATCCTCGTGGCCCTCCTCTGGACTTGTTCTAGCAGTTCCATGTCCTTTTTATGTTGAGGACACCAGAACTGCACACAACACTCCAAGTACATAATACTCCAAGGAGCCTTTTAATGCAACATCCAGATAAAAGACTAGAATAGTGTTCAGTCTTCTAGGAGATAACCTTTTTTATGCATAAGCAAATCTGTGGCTAAATGGTATGAAAACTGCACACCATTTTCAAGCAAGTATTACTTTAAAAAACAATGAACCCCTCCCCACCTCAGTTCTTAGACACGTGTGCTCTTGCGGGAAAAGAAAAACATACGTATTATGGTAATACAGGTATCTTGAATGGTGTTTAGTGTTTTCTTTTGACTTTAACAGCAGTACTTACTTATTTCCCTGCTTACTTTTAAGAGTTGCAGCCCTTATTTTGCATTTTCTTCTACCTGAATCCTCAAATGTCTAAGTTTGTAGAATCTATGGTATCTCATTTGTAATGCTAAATGACTCAGTTATCTATTTTTTCTTTTTTTTTTTTATTCCTTGCTATCACCCAACTGAAACCAGCATTTTATACCATGTTGCATTTCCTTTTGCTGTGAAAAATAAAAAATGCTTATATGCCATATCTCAGTATTTTGGGAATGGAGATTTGTGCCCAGATACTTTGTCTGTCTTACTGATTTACTGCTCAGAATAAGAAAGTATCTGAAAGAAAACATCTTAAAAGTGAAAACTTAAAAATGTGAAACACCATTAAAACTATGCATAACAAAAAATTCATCATAAATGTCAAATTAAAGTGTTTGAAATGCAGAATTTTACTATGTGTTTTCCAGAAGTTAATTTTACACTGTTTTCAAGGTACTCATTCAAATCTAAATATGTGGATAACCAGGTTAATGTTGGATAGTTTTTTTTCAGTATTTTAAAAGCCTCGTATTAGAGCTAAAAGTATTCTTCTCTGGAGGAGGATTTTTGTTTTATTTTAACATCAACATTCACCTATACAACAATTCAAAAATCACACAAAATAGAATAAGCATAACCTGATGTGAGAAAACAAATGAAAAAAGAAAACTTCCTTTGCATCAAATAACCCAGCTACAGATTCCCCACTGCTTGCATAAGAGCTTTAACTTTACAAATACAGCATAATATGATGTTATGAAATGCAAAATACCGTTCTGCTCTGTGCAGAAGTACAAAAGTCTATGTGAATTGCAATGCATTGGAAAAACAAGGTAATTGTTCTGTTTCATTATGGAAACAAGAGAAGTAGCACCATTGCAAGCACTTGCTGAATTAGGTGCATTGGTCCTTATTAATTGTCTGTTAATTGTCAGAAAGCCAAACCTTCAAAGAGCATCCACGCACATAGAGGTATTTCTAATGCCGGTTTTACAACCACAGTAAGGAATTTACTGTATTAAAATCTAAGTTCACATTTATTTGGATTTAAAAATAAAGAATTTCCCTGTTGACTTAGTGGTACTTACACAAGCTGTAATATCCTAGTATCTTATAGTGAAATGACATTAGTTATTTCACAAATAAGGTAGATATAAATTACATGATATTTAAACATCTAAAGGTTGGAGTTCTGAAATGGTTGCACAGGGCAAGAAACTTTAGTTGTTTTAATGAGTGTCAAAAGCTTATAAAAGGGACTAGATAAAATAAGTAGGAGAAGTTATGAAGACAAAAAAGAGTAATGTGGGATTTAGGAAAACATTTAGCTGTCTTTGAAAAAATAGAGTGAGAAGACTGTGAGGAGGGGGATTGCTGACTTGGAAGCAAGCAATGAGCCATTTAAGACAAGCACTTGTCCTGCTTTCTCCAGCTCTTAGACATATATATGTGTATATGACTCACTTGATCATGGCCAGTCACTCTGAAATTTTGGGATCAAAAGCAGTTTTTTTTTCCACAGGTAGGATTACTGGCAGAATCCAGCCTGGTTTATTTTAATTGGCTTTTTTGCTCCCTACCCGTTCATATACCTACTAGTGACACCCAGAAATATTGTTTATCAAATGCATTGTTACTCTACAGAAGAGAATTTCACAATTCCCTCATTCTCTGCAGCATATTGTTAGACAGAATACAGAATCCTTTCATCCAGCCTTTTCTATTACAGGAATATATGTCTGAGCATTACAAAGGCTAGAGAAGAAAAACTTCAAGCTAAGGATGTATTAGAGTCTACACAGTTGGGCAATGACACTGCAGTAATAACATATTACCAGAGGTGCTCTCTTTAGTTTTATCATCATATGAATCTGACATAAATTATTTTGGCACCATATTAATCAGTAGGAAGAAGCAGGTTTAATCTTGCACTGGAAAAAAAAAATTAAATTAGGGTTTGGATTATACCCAACATGAGGTTCTTATTAGTCAGTTTTCAGTAGTCTGTTCAGACTAAGTAGAAGTATACACTCTGCTAAGTTGTTTCCAACCACAGATGCTGTAAACTCAAATCCCTTTTGAGTAACAAAATTACTCACAGGCCAATGAACTTTTGCCCCTGATTAAAACATCCAGAAGATTTGCCTTTTATCTCTGTAGGAACTATAGAACTTTTTCTTCAATTGATATAACTTTATCTACTAAACAAACTGTCGGTGATTGATAGCGCTATATATCTTTGAGTTTATAAAGACATCTTAGCCATTGCAGGGCCCCCTTCCTCAGCTGTTTAGATAAGGTAAGGAAGGAGATGAAGGGGTGAAGGGAGTTGCTCCTCTCAATCAATACTCCACTTCCTCACCCTCCATTTCCCTAGAAGATTCATCCCTCTGTTTCCAGTACCACCCTATAAGGTCACCAAACAGTGACTGGAAATCACTGGAAATTAGTCGTGCTGATTTGGAGTCAAGTCTGCTGAACTTCTACACTGAAACCACCAAAAGCGGCCTGCATTTTCTCTAAGACAGAGTGGACAAAAGGTACCTATGCAGAGATGTGAAAGACACTGGCATTAACATTACTCTATGATTTTAATATGGTCATAATTAAACAGAACTAGATTTTCACTGGTTGTAAACCTGAGGCATTCTTTCCCTGTATGTTTTCCACCTACATGATACTGACTATTGCTACAACTAAGTAGCAAATCAATTTGCTAGTGAGGAGCAGAAAGATATCAAAGACAAAAATTATTAGAGAACACTTACACGTGGTGAAAATTTTTAGTCTTTTCACTGAACGTTCAAAGAGAACTCAAACCAGACAAACATTGCCAAAATTGTTGCCTTTCTGCTGTTACTTTACTGAAAACAGAGAATTGTGAAACTTTATCACAGTAGCCCATGAGTGCTTTCTAAATGCATGCTTCTCCACAGTCACAGTTTCACTTTTCTCCTTCTAGGAAAATTCTTAAATATATGCTGGGTGCTATCATCTTTGGCCATAAAAACAGGCTTAGTGGCATTGCTTGTTTAGGCCACCTAGCAGCACCTGAATAAAGTAATGTAGTACTGCAGCATCATGTTGCTAGCAAAGCGATTGGACTAAACATAGGGACAGGCAAAGCAGAAACTTTTCTAAATGTTTATTGACTTTATACTGCCATGGACAATTGCCTTCTTTATCCTGGATAAAAAAATAGGATGTCAGATTTTTTTAAGGCTACATCTTAACAGAATAAGTAAATCTATGAGCAGCAAAACTAGGGATGTCCCCAAAGGTGTGCCCCATAGTTGAAGCTCCCTCTCACATCTCCCACTCCACTGAAATGCAATATCCTTTGCTGTACTCCACCCATGCTGTTAGCAGTAAATCAGCAGTACAGGGAAAATCTCTAGCTTTCAAACTAGGTGGCACAACTTCCATCATGTCAGTAGAGCAAACCCTACCAAGAAAGGTGGCCAAATCCAAACTGCCTATTGGCAATGTCTCTGGCTTGCACTTCCATGCCCCAACAGAGCCCAGGGACTGTTTGGCAGAGGGCTCCTTATCATGGTCCTCAGCTATGCCAGGGCCAATTCCTGTAGTGGTAAAGACAACCCCATACCAGCATGCAGAACCACAGCCTGGCACTTACTCATTAGGATAATCCATTAGGATAGATGTAACCTCTGTACTCTTTAATTCTCTTGCCCTCCCAGGTGTTTGCTGCATGTCCTTGACTGCTAATGATGCACTAATCAGGAACTATTCATCTTCAAATGGTGAGCCTAAGATCCTGTGTCTCTCTCATGAAGACCATAATAAATGAATTTTGGTGTATAATTAGGAGGTGCATTTGTGAGACTTTTATGGAACTGATAACTCCATACATACTTTTACAGGTGACATCTGCTTGAATGTCCAGCTACTTAAAAGTTGAAGCTTCATAGCAACTAAAAATATTCATGTTTTGATGGAGTAATGTTTGCCTGAATGGGTGTTATATGCATTTCATTCAGTGAATATCTGTAAAGAATGTGTTATTTGAGAGATATTTGATATGCAAAATGCCTTTCTTCCTCCAAAAACCTCATGAGGTCCCCAGAGTTTTAGGAAAGTTCTTCCTGACCCACTTCTTCAACTGTCAGTGACTTCATGCTTTTAAAACTCCAGGCCTAGGTGGCTAAGGATTTTAAAGCCTATTTTAAGAAGTGACATTAGCACTCACATCCCACTGCATTTTCGTGAAACCTAGTGTCCAATTTTCAGGAGACTTTAGGTTCATGTTGATTCAGAGAGGTATCTAGCAGAGAGCATCAAAGCACTTGGACTTAGTGTGAATTAGGCACTTAGAGTACTTTATCAATTTCAGACTACAATAAGGATATTATCTGAACCTGTTGGAGCCTTCAGGACCCATAGTGCTTACATTGCTTTGAAAATGGAACTAAGGCTGCAATGATGCTTAGGTAATTTTGGAAATGTTGCCTTTCATCCTCTCACACACTGCACTTTTCTCTAACATAGATTTGCGGCAAAAGGAAACTAATCTTTTCATTTCAGATCTCATTACTGTTGTTTTTTTCCCTTGGGCTTAAAAGTAAAATTTCCACTGAAAACTGTGAGGTATCTAACTTTGAAATCAACACTAAAAACGTCACACAGAACATAACTGAGTTGCATGGACTCCTAGAGGATTTGTTGAAAACATCCCTATGGAAAACATATCAGTGTCTATTCACAGTAATTGCAACAAACATTATTGCTTCATTATTAAATTCTGCTGTTAGTTTGCGTGCAATTCCATTCCATTCTGCACACTTAAGCAGAGTCCTCTGAATTTTATTCCTTTTTATTTATCAAGCTAAGGTACTTCTCACATGTGGTGATAATCTATGCTAACACAAAACTGTATTCATTGATACAGAACATTCTTGGTAGCAACTTGGTGACCTTACTTCATTGCCTGTATTTGATTACTATCAGAATGAACCTTATCTAAAGTAGGAAAATTCTTTGAGTCAAAGGTGGTAGTGAAAATTTATGTATATATGTTACTAGATAGTTGTGTTTCCTATAAGACAATCTGACAATCTTTATGTATACATGAAAATCTCACTGTCATCTTAACAGATGTTGCAGAGAAGTCATGTAAGGTGCTGCAGGACAAAGAACATGTGCTGCAGAAAATGCCAGGGAAGAGGTGTGGGATGATTTACACCATGAACAAGAAGTTAAAGGAGAAAGGAGAAAGGAAAAAGCCTATAAAAATAGGAAGACAAAACTGAATGTTGGCTTCTACTGTGATCTGAATTTGTTAGAAGAGGATGGCTGCACTGCAGCCACCTTGTTTCACACTGCTTAGGGAAACAGGAACTGCAGTGCTGAGGGAGCACACTGATTCCAGTCATGTTGCCTGCCTGCTCAGCACCAACAGGATGCTCCCACCATCCCTCTTACACATGTTCTTGTCACAGCACCCCATCAATCACACCAGTTATGGACAGTGTCGCACAGTCCTGCTGGTCACTGTCTGTCCTGCATGCTCTGCTACTGCTGGCATCACCACAGCACTGAGAAATGCATTTACATTTAGTTTGCACCGGTAGAAGTGCAGATGGAAGTTGAGAATAATGCATATTGCCAGTCCGAGAGTGACATTTTATTTAACTGACAAGAAAATGCACAGGGATTGGTGGGAGCTCTATCAGCAATGATATTTGAGCTGCAACTATGACTATGTTCAAATTTTCTCTTATCCCAGCACAACTGTTGATTGGCAACAGCTCAGACTTAACAAATAGCATAGGAGCAGCACAGCTGTTCCCAAATGTTAAAAGCTATTGCAGGAAAACCTTTGCTTTTGCCCTGTTGGTAGCGACATAAAGTACATTATATGCATAGACACACATACGTGCTTTCCATTATTTTTTACTTATTAATTTATATATAACAGGTTCACCTCTTCCACTTCAATTAAGACCTTTAGTATTCTCTAAGTAACAAGAAGCATATAAACACATTATAAACTTTTGTAGCTCTGAAAATGGATGTAACACTTATTCAGTCTACCTTATAATCTTAATATAGCAATATTCATAAGATCTCTATTAAGGAATGACTTAAAACAAAAGAAGAGAATTACTTTGGGCCCAAATGTCCAGATATGTAGAAAGTGCTGGGTTAGTAGGACCCCACAAAATCAAAACCAAATCCATAACTGCATAAATGCTTATTAATCTTACGTCATTATATGCCTGGGAGCACTAGAAAACCTCCCTTCCCACACTGATGCATGTCCTGCAATCTGTGCGCTGGAACATACTGCTAAGCATCACAGCTGTCTAAGCAGAAGGTACAAATAAAGCTAGGCTTGATTAGGACCTGGAGGCATTTCATTTTGCAACCTGCTTCCTATCATAAGGCAGGCCTCCCAGCAGGATCCATGCATTGGGGACTTCCACCAGCCTCCATGAGAAGTCCTATGCTGCCTTCACTCTGAAGGCTGGCTGCCCCTGCCTGCACATCATGGGCACCAGGAGAATTAAACCTATCCCTGGAAGACCCATCTTCTGGATGAGTCAGCTGTTTAACATAGCAGAGATGTGAACATTTTCACACAAGAGCAGCCCTGTGTACTGGGGGGTGATGGTCAATGAGAAACTGAACATGAGCTGACTCCAGTGTGTGCTTGCAGCCCAGAAGGCCAACTGTATCCAGGGCTGCATCAAAAGGAGAGGTCAAGGGAGGTGATCCTGCCCCTCTGCTCTCATGAGGCCTCACTTGGAGTATTCTGTACAGTTCTGCTGTTCTCAACATCAGAAGGACATGGAACTGTTAGAACAAGTCCAGAGGAAGGCCACAAGGATGATCAGGGGACTGGAGCTCCTCCTGTATAAAGACAGGATGAGAAAGTTGGGGCTGTTCAGCCTGGAGAAGAGAAGGCTGTGGGGAGACCTCATAGCAGACTTCCAGTATCAGAAGGGGGCCTATAAGGGTGCTGGGGAGGGGTCTTCATTAGGGACTGTAGTGATAGGAAAAGGGGTAATGGGTTTAAACAGGGGAAGTTTAGGCTGGATATAAGGAGGAAGTTCTTTACTGTGAGGGTGGCGAGGCATTCCACCTCAAATTCTATGATTTTCAATGTATAGTGTTCTTGCAGTTTACTCCTATTCTCTTTACAGCAAGAATGACAAGGTTCTGTTAACACAGCACTCAGCTAAAATCTCAGCTGGAAGAAAATATCACACATGGTCATATACCCAAACCTCAGATCAGCCCAAAGCCAATGCCACTGACTGCAATGCAGCATACAGAGATTAAACTTGTCCATATCATAGAATCATAGAATAGTTAGGGTTGGAAAGGACGTTAAGATCATCTAGTTCCAACCCCCCTGCCATGGGCAGGGACACCTCATACTAAACCATGTCACCAAAGGCTCTGCACAACCTGGCCTTGAACACTTCGAGGGATGGAGCATGCACAACTTCCTTGGGCAACCCATTATAGTGGCTCACCACCCTTACAGTATCACTTCAAGGTGAATTTAGTCACTCTTTCCATTAACCGGATTTTAAAAGGGCCTTAATTCTCCATGATTCAGGTTTTTAGATGTTTTCTACACAGGGTTTCTCCTGACTCATTAGCTAGTAACCTTTGAAAAATTCAGAGAGATGCATTCACTTTCACTGATTCTAATCCATTAGCAATGAGCAGTGCCTAAATTCAGAATATGATAATCTGTTTCATATGTCACTGAAAAGGCTGATCATATAAGGAGATCCAGTCTGAGAGGAAAAACTTAATTATACTTAGATAATCTCCTAGGGCCTTATTATATATATCAACAAATCAATTAAATAATTTGGTCATTATTTTCTTATCATTTCAGAAGATAAAAATGTCAGTGGGGTAACAAAATTCATTTATTTGACAGTTGCAATCTGCAAGCAAGCAACTCAATGGCAGCATGATAACCTTTCATATTTATATATTGATTTTCTAACATGAACATATCAAATTCACCTTAATTCCACTAACGGTACTGCTTAAAATTATATAGTACATATAATTATGGAATAACTTCTTTTTGTAATTAAAATATCGACAGGTATTTAAAATACACGTTTTCCACATGCCCTGTCAAGCATACTCTTTTTATGTAAATCCTGACAAATCAAAATCTTGTTCCTGCACCTGTATTTTCTAATATGCAGGTTTTATTACGTGGTGATGTCATGGGATGAAAGGGCTATCAATACCATGTATGAACGAATTGTTGCCAATAAATTCTGCACAATATATCCAGGTCTCCTGGATATCAAATGAAAGAAAGGTCTATAATTTAATTAGATTTCTAAATCACTTTACAATAAGTTTTGTTATACATTAGTTTTATAAACACTGAATAGGACCATATTTGCACTTCTAGTTGATACACAGCAGCCAGATTCATGCTGCCTTCTCTGTTCATAGGTTAAATACAGCCACAAAACAGAAACCAAATACTACCAAAGTGGAGCAAGAACATGCTAATGACAATGCAGAGACACACCATAGATTCGAGCACACTATCTGTCAGTGCCCAATGGAAGAAGCCAAGACAATCATAACGACGTGCATAATGTTATTTCCTTGGAGTACAGTCCTGGCCTTACCCAGACACAGCATCTTTGCAGCTCATAGCCTACATTTTTAATCCCTTGAATTAGTCCAGTTATTCTTCCAATCCATCTAAAACTTAACATCCACAACAGAGTTCCCCATCTTGGCTCTGCTCTGAGTGAAGAACTGCCACCTCTGATCTGGACAGCTCAATAGTCCCAGGTTTTATTTCATGTTCCCTACTACTTTTAGCCAAAGTGATCCAGTTTCTTATCCATCTTCATTATGCCATGCCCCACCCTCACACCTTGTCCATCTTAAAGAGTCCTAGTACACTTTAATATTCCATGATACATAAACTGTCCACAAAGTTTTCATCATACTATTTGACCACCTCCGAATCTTCTCCAGTTTCAGATTATCTTTTTGGAGACTCAAGGAAGCAGAACTGTGTACAGCATTCATGACACACACCTAAATCCAGGTGCATAAAGTCTTCTGGTTTTTCTTTTATTTCTCATAATTCCAAATATTGCATTTGCCTTTATTGATTGATTCTGAATGTTCAGCTCACCTTTTCACAGAACAATCTATCGTAACACCAGTATCTCATTCCTATACGGTATTCATTTGCTAATAGCCTATTGATCAGTGTCTGAAACTTCTTTTTCCCCTATGCATCACTTCTCATCTGAATTTCATCTATCATTCTAACATGTGGTCATTCAGTATCATATAATCCTCTGCCATTCTTTGTGAATCATTATTCTTATACCTTATTCTAAATAACGTAATAAACCTTATTCTAAATAACGTAATAAATAAATAAATTATTCTTTATTCTTCCTTTTACAAATCACAAGTATTCTGATGAGCCTGCACATATGTGGAATAGCACCAGTGATATTCTTATGCTACAAAAATTAAGAATACATTCCTGACCTTTGATTCCTACCTTTTAATCAGTTGCATTCTTCTGTGGAGAACATCCTTTTTATCACAGAGTAACTTTGCCTAATGAGAGTCCTGTCAAAAGCCTTTTGATATGATCCAAGAAGACCAAAACAACCAGGTCTCCTGCATCTGATCACAGAACACTCAGAGTGCACCTGATGCTGCGGCCTCTACCGAAAAGCTCCTGCCTGAAACAGCACTGGGAGAGTAACCAGCAATGGAAGTTGCATATTTTTGCTAAAGCTTGATGTTGTTTCTCTGTAAAGAACAACATTAACTTACATTCTGTATACACTGATTCTCACGCTGGGTGCCAACAGGTTTTTGTCTGGTTTCTGAAAGCCTTCACTTCATCACTTCTGTTCACACTCTATGTTTTACCAGAAATGATTTCTCTTTTTTTCTGCCCTATCTGAACTTTCTTGATTTCCCTTCTAAGCCTTTGGCTGCATTTTTCTGTGTATCTATCTGCTTAAAATTTCCTCGTCTGCTTACCACATACTATCTCACTTCTTTACCTAGGCAGCTTAATTCTACTAATGAATCATGACCAGTGTCAATTTAAAAAATAAGAGGCCATCTTTTAAAATGTGCAATCAGCAGGAAATAACAGAATGTGAAGTCTTCTCATTGGTGCATATATAATTGGATGCATAAGTTGAGTAAATGGTAAGCCACCTGTTTCAATATACAGTTATCTGATTTAAAGACGCAGATGTTATCAGAGACTCACAGTAGGGGAGTTCCAAAAGCAAACTTCATCCCAGTGGTGTTAACCTCCCTGTCTCCATTTCTATCATCACTGGAGACAGACAGGTTCCTAAACAGGGTTGCACAGTGTGGCTTAGTCAGATGAGTTTCTCAGTTTCAAGAAATATAGTGAAAGCTGGGGGAAAATAAAAAAAAAAAAAAGTGTTTGAAAGCCAAGAATAACTTGATAATAGCTTTTCAGATTTCTTACACGCATATGAAAACCAAAATATTTCTTCCTGTCTTCCGTTTCAGTGTCTCAAAGTCTTCTAAGTGGAGCTGTTTGGTTCTAAAAATGTCACTAACTGTTGACTGAAGGGCTGATATTCTGTTACAAAATCAAACGGAAAAGCAGCAGTCAAACACAATGATTCACAAACTTCAAGTAGACCTAATTACAAAGAAATTATGAAAGAATTTTTCCTTAAAAACTGGTGTAAGTGAGCAACAATCTTTTGTTCCTCATTTCATTGACTGAAAACCTTTGAAACAGTAAACCTGTCCTAAACAGAGGACAGGTGCAAAGGGAAAACACTTACCATTATATTTACTTGTTAGTAAAACATTCCTGGAAAAAATAAGACTAACTCAGTGAAGACGCTCATATTAGGATGTTTAACATAACATGCATAGTAAAAAGTAATGGAGTGAAGTGGAAAATACGGATAATGATACCATATTTAATTACAGTTTTCGAAGTAATGAACAGACAAAGAAAACAAGTTCCCTTGATTTTCCTGCCTATCTATCAAATATGGATGAAATCACACTGTGACAGGATTCCAAGAAAATTTCTTGGTCAGAGTTCATTTCAGACATGCATGTTCTTTAAGAGAGGAAGGTAGCTATGAAGACTGTTTCAAAAGACACATTAACTACCAGAACCCAGAGGGATAAATAAAAGCAAACTAAGAAAGTACACCTGAGACATTTGTACAGCACCCCAGGTATGTGGACACTGGGAAATGAATGCAGGTTTTTCAAAAAAAACCATACTTTTTGTCAGATAAGAACAACCAAAATAAGTTTTTCATAACATTCGGGGTCTGTTCAGTGATTTTTTGGAACAATTTCCCAGGCTCCTAAGCAGAGATAAGGTAGGAGGAAACAAGTATGTGAGTGAGGGAAGAAAAGAGAGAAAAGGAAAGAGAAAGAAAGTTAATTCTACTGCAAACCAATTCACTGATAGAAAATTTGCTCAAAGTGATAGAGGGTAATCAGCTCCAAATCTCTACTTTGATTGCTTCTGTCTTGGGCAAGTATGGTATTAGCATGACTCTTTATCTCAGTCCTGGAATTGCTCTGTTCTTCCTAAATAACTGAGTATTCACTGTGCAGGACAGGGCTGAGTTCAGGACCCACTGTCAGATGTTCCCACAGCCCATTCGCAGGCCACCACCCAGTCAGATGGTCAGCCATTGACTGACAGGGGCTTTGTCCCATGTTGTAGCCCACTGCGCTACTGCAAGCTAGTGTCTCCTTCTCATGTCTTACATGAGCATGCACACAGATGCCTTAGCTTTCT
>JAOEHX010064582.1:32891-48139 GCA_025448015.1 Bolborhynchus lineola | reverse complement strand
AAAAGCCCTTGTCTCACAAACAACGGTTAGATCTGCACATATTTATTGTCAGATGCTACCAGAATAAGTCAAACTGCCGTTACAGTGCAAAAGACAGACTTACCCTTCACTCCTGCTGCCCATACTAATACACATTTATGTACCGATCCATGGGAAAAAGAACACTGAACAAAAAACCATCTCATTCAGGAAAGCTCTATATTTTTCTGAAAGCAATCAGCATGTAATAATTCTATAGATCTGCTAATCACAGGAAAAGTACATGTCTTTGGCTAACATGGTGCATCCATTCACTAATAGAGAGTAAGTGAACTCAGTGTAGGAAGTACACAAACCAAGTATTGGAGGAAGATGAGTGCATTCTTTCCTTTTTTCCCAGCCTTTGAAAGTATGAAGGGGGTTAATCATTAGACAGTATAGTAAGAGCACATTCTGTGCAGAGCCTTTTACCCTTGCTGATTTCTATTTTTTGTCAAAAATTACTGGTGCTGCTGCCCCAATAAGAGTGTAGATATCCTTTGGAGAAGGAATATCCTTTGGCTGAAGGAGATGTGTGTAACTGCAGTGAGTTAACAAATTACAGAATCCACAGATTTATCAAATTATTATTTTGAGATATTAAAATGATCTTTGCAGATCCATACCATAAAATCATACAACCTCTATATTGTAACCTATGGCAAGAGGAAAAAATAATATTCACATCATTTCTCTTTATTTCAATTCTCATTTCCACCTGTAATATCTGCTTACTGGTAAGACTACTAAACAGAGTGGAGGAAAGAATCATAAGGAATTCTAATGCACTATACCACATCCCCTTGATGATCACTGAATAGCTAAATTAACTCTGAGGCCTGCCATTTAGCCAGTTTTTAATCCATACCATGTGTGGCTATGGATTCTTTAAGAATTTACTCTTGTAACCAATTCACAATCTCTTAAACAAGCTATTGACTCCTGCAAGCAAAAAATCTTGCTCATCTAATGTAATAATGCTGCTTTTAATTACTGAAATACAAGCCAAATTATAATGCTTCTTAGTTAAACTCTTGCAAATGAGAAAAGAGTTTCAATTAACAACCACTGGTTCTGCAGATGGAAATTTGTTTTTTTGGTGTAGACTTTGAGTCAGAAGCTACAAGTGTTACATGTGACAGGCCAAAGCAGACATGAAACTGTTGATATGAATAACTTCTGACTAGTTTATTGAAAGAAATATTAAAGATGTAGACTTCACTAAAAAAGTTATTTGTTATTTTTAAGAGCAAGAGACGCCTTGCATTACGCTTTGGTTTTCATTTACAAGCACCTGTTACAAAACACTACAGCCTTACAGAGTACATCTAGCTTAAATAAATACCCAGCTTAATCAACACAATCATAAGAAATATATCTTAAGATAAAATATGCTTTTATTCAAGTTTAATTAGAAAAAGTTAAACAACTCTAAGAAATTTATTTTTCATGTTTTGCTTAGTTTTGTTTTGAATTCTGATAATTGAAAACACCATAGTTAATTCCTTTTATTTGTAATCCATTAGATTTTGATTACTGTTAATGCTACACTATTTACTTTAAAATGGAAATATTCATTTAGTGTGTAAACTTGAGGTGTAAAATCTGCATTTTAGTTCAAACTTATCCTCAATGTTTTTTTCACACAGTCTTCTCCATTTCTTTTAATTAGCCTTCCATTAGAAGGAATATTAATTATAACACAGAGAAACCATTTGCATGTTCCCCTTAAGTTAAATTAAATTTGTATTCTGATGAAACAGAGTGAAAGCTTATACACTTAAATCTCATCTCCCACGAAGTTTCTGTTTAGTTTAGAGAGTTTTTCATTTAACTGCTTGGCAAAGATCAATTGTTAAATTACACTAGATTTTCACCTACTTACTGCAAAGAATCTTTAGTCTTGAAGAATGTGCACGTTTAACAGCATTTCAGTAAGCAGAGAGGAAATTTCACATGTAGAGAACTGTTTCACTATATTTTTCTAAGCATTTCTCAAATTAATCTTTTTTCCCTTTGTCTTCCCTTCAGGGTACCCTTCAGTACTCAGAGAGCACAGCTGTGGTTAGAGGGGGAAGGAAGATATCTTTAAGGCCATTTATAGCCTTGACATTTCTTTTCCGCAACTATCTCTCCCCCCGCCGTGTCTACAGGACAAATCCTGCCAGCTCAAGTCATGTAGCCAGCTCCTCAGCATATTTACTAGTTCAGACCTACTCTCCTCATTAACTCCAATCCACAAAACCACACAGGTTCGGGGCAGTTTACATGCAGACCTTTGCCCTCATTAAATCTTAAATAGCAGTGCCGTTAGTTTAGTAGTGTTTACAGGTCCTCTACGGTGAAATAGAAAATCCACTCCCACATACCAAATGATAATACCTAATTTCAAGGTCTGGTCCTACTGGAATTTACACAGTCCCATCAGTCTGCTAGAAAAGCCTGTCCCTCCCAGCGCCTGGTCAAAGCCTCCCAGATGTGCTGGTTCAGCAGCAGGACAAAGAGGAGCCACCGTCCAAAACATCCCATACTATGAGCAGCAGAAGGAAACTGCCTTTCAGCTGTTCTGATAGGCATTGCTTCTCACTACTTCAGCCTGAGAGTCAGAAAGCAATAGGGATGGGTGGCTCACCTGACCACCTCTTCGCCTTTCTATAGTGAAGCAACTTTCAAAGCTTTATCACCCATGTGAGAGCAGGTCTGGGATCACAGCCGTACTTGTGACAGGGCTGGAATCACAGAAAGAAGAAGGAGGTTTAAGAAGATGACAGACAGTGTTCTTATTAGTAACTATTTTAATGAAGAAGTCCTTATGTGCTTTGTACAGCTGAAATGTAACATGGCATCTGAAATGACACAGACCTGTTGCAAGAAAAAAAAGAAAAATAAACAGAATTTAGAGAAAGTGCACAAGACTAATCTTGACACTGATATAGTTATACTCATTAAGTTTAATGGGTCATAAAAAATGTTTTTTTTTCTCAATTTAGAGTCACATAAGAGATAACTCTCAAATTGGTTTTCATCCAAAGAGGAAAATTCGTGTAAGAAATATTGGAAGCCTTTAATGTATTATAAGCTCTTTATCTCTGGAAAGAATTACCCATTTATGCAGTATCCATGGAGTGTGAATACTTGATTTCATATTTTTATTTTTAATTTTCTTGTTTCATTACGTAAAAAACTCTCCATTATTTCAAACCACATGGTCAAGTGACAAACCTCATCTCAATGTTTTCCAGGGGAAATCCCATGGCTTCTCCAGTTTCTCCAAATTGCACTGAATCTAAAGAAACGTACATTTACCCCTTTTCATCTTTAAATCACCACTCTTGCTTTTAGTACAGAATTTACCGTGACTCTATCCAAATCAGTCAGCCCTTGGAAAAACCAGTTATTTTGCCTAGAGAGATACAAAGTGGATCAACCCAAGCTCATTCTCCTTCAGCCACACACAGCCAACATGTCTGTTACTTATTTTACAAGTTGCTAATGACAAAGAACAGTTTTCAGCTCCTACTGTAAATATATAAAATACAATCACAGTAGGAAACCCTCAGATAAAAGGTACTGGAACCTCTTATGCAAACACATGCTGCTGCATTTCCACTGAATATAAAAAAGGCTTTTATCTTCTTACTTCTTCTATCCACTGTTCCTATTAGAATACTTTTATTTTCCTGTAGATTCCTAATATCCTGACATTTTTTGCTTCTTTGAAAGCTAATTCAGGCAAACCAATTTTCTCCTTGTTTAAAGTAAACACAGCCAACCCTGGTCCTTATTTTTAAAGAATGATGCCTCTAAGGCACTACTGTTACAATGTACAGATTGTTAATCCTCTTCCTGAGAACATTTAAGTTTACTGCTAGTACAGAAAATAAATCTCAGGCTCAGTTCAGAGAAGCATAAGTAGACACTAAGTCTTGGTTATGCAGGCTGAAAAAAACCACCTTGTAAAACCTGAAAATCTTTAGATGCAACAGTTTCACCCTGCATTTGCCCAAGAATATAAAGAGAAGTCAGCCAGCTGCTATGGAAGTGTTAAAATTCTGAAGCTCTGCTATATTTAATTACATTCTCTGCATTTAAGAGAACCTTATTTAGATGGGAAATCTTTAATAAACTAACATAAAAATACTGTGGTGATATTGTCTTCACAGGGTTTGGTCATGAAAACAAACCCAGACTAGTTCTGCAGTTTTGTTTCAACTTTGGTAAAACGTTGGTCAAAATGTGATGTTGGAGGTATGGGGTCATCTGGGATCACACTTGCTGGCATATGTGTTCTGAGGCAACTGACAGTGCTAAAGTTCTCTTCATTAAACACATTTGACAATAGTTCATAAAATGTAATAATTTTAGCTTTTGTAAGGAAGAATTAACTATATATGATAAGACAGTCAATGTCTATTGCATCTGCTACTTGAAATAATTGCATTTATTCAAAGGAAAGCAATTCTTAAGGCAGAAACAATAATTAACATATTACCTTTTTTCCTTTTGGTCTGTGGCTTACCTTATAAAATTTCCATTTTTCTTTAGGAAATAGAAATGCAACTGAATGATTAAATTATTAAAATTAGATCCCAGCAGAATTCACCAAAATCTGCATCCTTATTTAAAAGCTACTTTTTAGAGGCATGTAAATCCAATGAATTCATCTTCATTACAGAGGCCAACAGTGGATTTTTCAGAAAACTAATCACTTCATAGCCAGCACTTGGCAGCTGAAGAACTGTGAAAAATTCAAGATCCTGACAGAAGGCCAAGAGAATAGGCTGGTGTAGACAGAAAAGTAATTTCCGGGATTTACTGAAAATCTCAAGGTATGCCAGTTTATGCAGTAGTTAACCATTCATAATAGTTAATATTCCTACCACTAAACAAGAAGATATTGCCTGTAATGAACATACAGATTTAAAAAAAAAAACCCCAACAATCAAAACAACAAACAATCAATTACTGAAATTTTATCACCACCTGTAGCAAAATTGCCACTGGTCTGGCATATTTCACTGGTCATTTGCAAGGAACAATCCAGAGTTCACCTGAGAGCACTATAAACGATACGAAAAAAAAAGGCAAACTACTGAATATCGTGGAGGGTAAAAACCAGAAAATATCTTATAAGGCAGCAGAATAACAAAGAAGAATGAAAGCATAAGGAAACATTAGAGGTACCAGGAAATAGACAAAAAAGAAAAATGAGTTGATCGGCACTGATGGCATACAGTCTTGACCAAAGTGGGAAATAACATCATAGATAGAATCATAGAATAGTTAGGGTTGGAAAGGACCTTAAGATCATCTAGTTCCAACACCCCTGCCATGGGCAGGGACATCTTCCACTAAACCATGCCACGCAAGGCTCTGTCCAACCCAGCCTTGAACATCGCCTGCTGTTCCACAGCAGTTATTGAAAGACAATTTGGTCTAACAGTCAACAACAAACTAAAATCTTTTCAGGCACAAAAGAAAGCAAAAGCTCAGTTTTGGCCACATATTCAGAACTCTGAGCAAGGAGATGATCATCATGCTTCTAGATATCAGTGACACCAGCAGGAGTTAAGGGACTGAAGCTGCCAGTTTTCACTTCTTCTACTAGTGTCATGAGGTCTTCATAACCGCAGTTAGGTGATAAGCCATTGTCAGACTATAATGAAGTCTCACATCCAAAACCGGGTCTCTGTCAAAGGGAGGCCATCCTGGTGAACCGCCCTAGCGGTGCAAAAAATACTTCCTGTGAATGGACCTGCAAATGCCTGGACCAAAAGCTGAACCTCAACTGTATGCCTATGATGTCTCACACTCTCCTACCACCCAAGTAGAAGAACCCACAACCAGATCCCAACATTCTCCTCCACTTCTTATCTCTGAACAACCTCACATCTTTAGCCAAAGCTTGCATTGTATGAGGTTCATGTTTACATTTCTGCAAGAGATACAGTTGGTCTAGGCAGTAACATACAATGAACCATGAAAAATTTCGGACATTTCAAAATACGAATGATCAGGAAATAATGTTTGGTGTCTGCCCTGGCCAGTTCAGTTTACTTGCATAAATGAAACTCGATACAGGTATTGAGGATCATCTAAGGCTCTCCTACTGTTTGCTGGCAGACAGGAAAACCGACTTTATGAGAAATTTTCACAGCCAAGTAAGTTCAAAATGCAGTGCAGATGAATCAATGACCTTTAAAACCAACAGAAAGCAGAAATCAGATTTCTGAAGACTGCAAAGAAAAGACAGGAGGTCAGAAATAGAAAATACACACACAAAAAAAAGAAGTTTCTGAATATGAGTAAGTAACGTTTTGCAGTCACGCTTAAAGTGCCAAGTCTCAGACTGAACAGTATGAAGAAATGTATTTGTAGTGAGGGAATCTGTTGCAAGAAGGAGACTTGCAACAGGAATCCCCAAGATGCTCCTCTTCAATGTCTTGACTATAAAACTGAAGAGCAAATAGTCCCATTTATTGATAATTTGAACACTAGTCTTGAAGAGGATAGAATCTGTTTAGTATAAACATAAATATTTCTTGAATTAAAGAATACTTGCCAAGAGATAAATATTGTTTCTATGCCACCTGAGAAAGAACAAATGACATGTTCAAAATCCCATGTCAGATGTTGGGCAACCTCTTTGGGATGCATGCTCCTAATCCCACAGTCACCTCCAGCATATGTGTACATAAAAGGTATCATGATCTGATCATTGGACATTCAAGTCAGTTTCTGCTGTCTTCTAAAATCTTGTGAAACACTGCTCTTTGGGTTTACACAGAGTTTTATACTTGGCTAACAACTGTAAACCAACTTTCACTCTGGAATAGTGAAAGGAATTCCATCCATCGCCTTCTGTAGTTGCACAATCAGTGCCTGTTCTTCAGGAAGCACAATAATAATAAATCCATTTCCACAGAAAAAGGGTCAACTGCCATACATCTCAATACGTCAGTCAATAATTCTACGAACATGTATTGAAAAAGAGCAGGTAAGCTGAGAGAGTATGCAGGAAATTTCCTCCGAAGTCACTTGAACTGAATTTTCAAATCAGTATTCAGACAAAAAGGAAGAACTACTCCAACAACTTCAGATTTCCTTCTTTTTCTATTTCTTCCTCTCATGCCTTGTCAGTATGAATAATGAAGGGTAAACACCCAGCTGGTTACACATTCAATATCAATCTGGCTTTCCCCTGGGAATGAAACATGCTACATTCTGTGTAATGTAATGACACAAAGTAAGGGAGAAAGAACAAGAAACCCCAACATAAGGATGATTTTCTTTCACCCAGTCAATGACATTTTTAGATTTTTTCCACTATGTAATGATAAACAGCTTCAACCTCAGTTGAAAATGTGAAGAATGGATTTCCTTTAAGTATTCCTCGTTCAAAGCCAAGAAAATGATATTAACTACTAGTAACAAATGTTCGCTCAGTCAAGCTCTGTTTACAATAACATTACCTCTAGCAGACAGTATTATAGAGCAAACAACAAAATGTCATGCCTGATTCTTATGGAAATAAATGTATGAAATGGAGGTCTGCAATGTAATCCATTTATCTAGCGTGGAATATGCTGTAATGGTTTGTTACAAAGCTTCAGATAGACCCCAAACAAACATTTACTGCCTGCGTTACAAAAGGAAGAGGCATTCTCAGGCTTTTACTGCAGGATGCACTATTTCTCACAGCCATTCAAAGCTCATTAGCTGTCACAGCAGAGGCAAACAGCAACTGTGACATGAGCAGCTAAAAATACCTCTTATTGGCATCTGTTCAGTGGTATTTTGTGTTCATTGGAACCTTCAGTGGGTGTGTGAAATTTTCCAGCTGCTTATAATATATAGGACTGAGCCTTAGAAGACTAAGTTACAGACCTTGTGTTACAAAGAAGGGAAGGTTTAGAAGAGGTACAAATCTACACGCTAGAACACTGTACACTGTTTTACACCATGCAGAAGCTTCCTTGCAAATAACAACCCTGTTGCAAATTATGGTGAAAATCTATCCAAAAGCTGACTGATTCTACTATTTCCAAAAGTTTGCTAGGCATATACAGTGTTTTTACCCTGCTGGTGTCTGCTTGATTTCTTCTCAGTATATAGCAGATTGGAAGTGACTTATTTTTGCTTGTAAGAAAGTGAAGCTTTTTTTTATTTCATTTCAGAATGCTGAAAGTAATAGCTTCACCTACATTTTTGATTCCCAGTAAAGTAAATATAAAGCTGAGAAAAAGAAGCAGGTCATTTAGGTTTATTTTACAAGTTTAGTCAACAGACTGGAGAAATCAAAATCAGTAAGGCGAAGAGGCAGAAGCTATCAAGCGGGACACTGAGCCAGGACCACCTACTGTGTGGGAGCCCAGCATGCTGTGGTGGGAGAAAGGCTGCCCTGTGCCACTGCTCATTTTTGCCACCAGCCACCTTCTGCACATTAACTGCCCTAAAAGCAGGCAAAAGAACTGTAAGGCTCACTCAATGGCAAGGTGCTTATATTGTATTCTGTAACTAATATCCAAATATGAAAAAGTTTTCCACCTTGCTGCTTTCTCTTGTGGAACATGTTTGAAATAAAAATGTGTAAAAGAGGAGTTGTTTGATGGTTTTTTATGATTTCTCATAGAAAAAAAAAAAAGCCAGTTAAAGGAATCCAGAAGCTAACTTGCAATAACAGTTTAATGAAATGCTGTGGGCCTTGTCAGCTATCTGAGCTGATATTTGCAGTAGATGTAACAACTGTCTGTGGCAGATGTTTGGCCAAAATCAATACAAGGCATGAGGAATACAGAACTACTTGCACTCAATCAAGGAAGTGTCATATTATCTGACATTTGTTATACTAAACAATAATGGAGTTGAAGAAGTCTAAATGATCTCAGATGGTAGAAAGGGAAAGAGCTCCACCACAACCTGTATTCAATGAAAGAAGCCTCAGTGACTTGGTGAAAATCCACCCACATTATAACCCCTTTCCAACAATTTAATGTGCATTTTGAAATGACTATACAATACAGCTGAGATAAGCGGAAAGCTTCCTGATGAAAAATTACTGTCAAAGGTACTGGTTCCCTGTGTCTCCACAGGGAAATTGAATAAGACTTTACTTCCATCAGCAGATCTGTTGAGAAGAGCATTAATCATATCACTTTATGGTCTACTTTGGCACTGCTAAGCAATCATTTTTTGTCTAAGTTGTAAGGCAAGACACCATTTTTTGTGAGATGAATAATGAGGAATTACCACTTAGACAACGGCAGAGGGCAAGGTCATTCACTGTGGTGTTGATCTGAGCTTGGTGGCACTCAATATACTTTCAAGATTAATTTCCAGGTACAGGGGTTAGTAAATTCAAATCATCAGAGATACGAGTTGGTAAAAAAGCAATGAGCATACCTATTTATATGAGTATCAGATGTCTCTTTGAGATTGTCTGCATTGCTTATAAGGGTTTTCCATTTCAAGGAGATAATGAGTAAGCAAATAAACTGTAATATGCATAATGATAATGATGATTAACTTATTTATCTCTCATAGATCCACACTGACAACTCCAGTGTATGGCTAAGTACACTTAAATCAGCTCCTCCCAACAAAATGTTTACTGCAAAGTAATAGTGTATTTGTAAGCATCTTAGAGAAATGAAGATAAAACTGAGACAGCAAGAGGATGAACTGAACCAACAAAATCACCTGTTTCTTTGATCTGTAAAAGCACATCAGTGACTGTCAGGAACTTGGATAGTGTAAAATTTAAGGGTTAATAACTCTGGCAAATACAAGAACTTTAAATGGCAATTACATAATGTTCAGAACTCAATCAGTCTGATTCCATAGTGGACTGTTCTGAAAAGGGAGTTACATCATAAAAACCAGTACCCGGCTTTCCTCTTTTGAAATGTGCAGTATTAGATGTCAATAAAGGTTACTTGATTCCAACAGATTGGAATCAAATGCAGCAGACGCAGCAAGCAAATAGAGTGGGAGAAGAGAATTTGGCACCACAGCTTTTATCCCCAGCCCACCTCTGGACCCCAAAGTTATGAAGAACACTGCTTGTGAGCTCTTAGGAGTGCAGTGTGGCATTTGTGTCTGCCTTCCCAGGACCAACTGTCCACTCAGTAACAGTGCTGCCAAGTCAAAAGTGTGCTACAGGTTGCCAGTCCTGCAACACGAACCTCTTCCCACTGCTATTGCCAGAAGGCAATCCTGCTGCTCAGAGGGGAGGGCAGTGGCACTTTGGATATCTGCTGCTGGACAGCTGTACAACACTTGATCCTGGCAGTGCCCGCTCCTGTGGTCAAAAGAAGTGAGAGCTTGCGGCCTGAGTTAGAGATGCTGAGCATGCCTGGGCAGTCATCTTGTGGGAGTTTTAGACACCGGCCCAGCCCCCTACATGAAGTCATCCTCACAGACAGGGAATATGGATGGGAAGTAGATCTGACTGTGGAAATGGGTTAGGCCAGGGCTTTACATGAAGTGTCAGTGGACTCACAAGTTCCAGGATGGCAAATTGTTACCTCAGTGCCAGGATGCACAGAGCAATATGATTTACAAATACAAAGGCTAAAGAAGATAGAATACTATCTTGGACATGCTAAAATATATTTCATAAAATAAGGGTAAATGTAAACACAAAATCATCCATCTGATATTAAAATATTAATGTGGAATGATAACCTAATACTTGTCCAGTCAATAGGTTTCCACCTCTAAATATACACTGAGAATCTATTGTGTAGACATACAAAACTGTAAGGCATAGCATCATTGCAACAACTTTAATACTTGCCTAAAGAGAATCCATCTCTAGAAGTCAAGACAATAATATCATAATGAAACCTAAAAAGATATAAAAACAAAAATAAGACTAATCTTTGGTAACCCGTATGAACAGCACAGCAGAATTTTTACTTTTTACATATCACAGTTTTTTCAATAAATTCTTTTTACCAATTTTCTGAATTATGCTCTTGAATGTTTTAACTCCATGATCTGATCAAGCAAAATGAAATTCTGAGTTCCATAGATGGGAACTGTAAATCCAAAAGAGATAAAAACAAACAGAGGGAACATTTAATTCTTCATCTCCCACTTTAAAGCGAACAGCTGCGTGAATACCAGTACAAAATGTACAACAGGAGAGCACCTTGTAAATGCTCTTCATTGTCCCTCAGATGTGCTGCAAATGGAGGATAGCTTATATCCAATGCACTGTGATCTTTTTGTGCAGAACATCCACGCCACAGTATATATTTTGTTATTAAATAATCATTAAAAAAAAATCTAAATTAATACAACCTGCCCTTGACTTCCTGTGTGAGGAAATGCATTCTGCTATCCAGGGCTGGGCATCTCAGAGTGCCCGGAACATACAGCTCCTTTGCTGTTTTAAAATCCAGGCACTTATGAATTGCTCTTTTAAGTAAACAGAGTCAATGGAAATTTGATAGCATTTTGCCAGAAGAATGTTTTGCCAGTGGGCTAAAACTGCTGTGGGCAGCACAGTGTCACTTCAGTGAACTCCAGCTTACCAGGGCATGTGTGAATGATTTCTTTATGTGAGGCTCTCACAGCCAATATGGGTCTGAAGGAAACACTGTTTTGAGAAATTCTAGTCTTAGACTCCTCCTTGCTCCCTTGGTCTATAAAAATAAAGAGTTAGCTTAAAAATGTACTAAAGAAATAAAACTGCATCCAAATAAAATTTATTCACTCCCAGACAACTGTATTTCTATTTCTAGCTTACTGGCAGAAGACAAATTTGTGACTTAAGGGCAGAATTTTACAAGTGGGAATATAGCAAAAGAGGTACCTTTACACAGTATGGATTTCTTCGCTTTGGAAGGAGATCCTGCAGACTCCTCTGTGTTGCATATTTGAACCTCATTAATGTTTACTTCTCAGCTAGGTATTATTGTATTTCTAAAACTCTGTTGCTTCTAAAACTGTGCATTTCAAAAAATTATGGCACAGCCCAGATACTTTTCTTAAAGAAGCACATTCATTTTACCTGCTCAGAGTGTTAGCCTAGAATACTTGGTAGGTGTGTAAAACTATAATTTAAATTTCTTGATGGAGGAGCAAAATTTTCTTCTTTATCAAATCTCAATAACATTAGCACAAATATTGTATTTTTTTTAATTACTCTCTGATAGTTGAGTTGCTTAAGCAGAACTAATAAGGCCTAAAAAGTTTTAATAAATATGCATGCATATGTGTGTAAATACAATAATAAATAATCATTAAGCACCACTTATGAAAATACAGGAGAAAAACAATAACAATTTAATGTCTCTCAAGATGGAATGAAAAGGCTCTTCATCTCCAGGTGCAGGGCATTCAGAATAATCTCCTTAAATAAACTTCTAGCAAACGAGAAAGTGATGCTGTGTATTCTAAAGCCACAACATAGAACATAAAAAAAAAAAAAAAAACAAACCACAATTTCTTTCTCTTTAAATTGTTTTTTTAACAAAAATGAAGAAGTGATGCTTCTTTGAAGATGAGACACATTTTAGCCAAATTTACATTAAAATCTCTCAACTAATAGTGATATAACATTCATGGTGTACTAATACAGTAACATTCAGATATTTAAAAGTGGCAGTATAAATTAAGTCTTTTCCACTAAATTGGTCTAAAATAATTTCTGTTCAGTGGCATATGCAATGCAGCACTAAAGCATATTGAAAACATTCTGTATTACTATTATTTCTTAGAGCAGAATTGTGAATTCATTGCAGCGATCTGGGTAACAGGTCACAGCAAAATAAAGGCCATATCTGCATAATCAAATACACATTTTGGTCTAATCATGCTACAATGTATGCAAACCCAGTATCAGTTTTGAGGCTCAGGCTCTAGTTGATCCTAGGGAATGCATGTTTGGGTCTAACAGCATAACCAAGCATTGGCACAATTAGAAGGTGCAGAGATAACTTAGCAGAAAAGCTAATGGGATTTCCCACATGTAGAAAAGAAAGTAGTCAGGTAGTAAAAGACTCTAATTAATACTATTAGGTTTGTTTTGTTTCATGTGATCTTGAGAAACAGTTTGCCAGAGGAGTAATGAAATGCTACCAATACATATTCACATATTTACAGCTCAAGAATCACTCCTCGCTTTAGGAAAATCATCCTATGACACAACAGGGATTTTAAAACTACTTAATGCTTTGTATTTTTTCTAAAGTCACTATGCCACAATATGAGCAAATCAATAAAAGGATCTTATTTCTTTTAGTCTTTGGTTGCTGAATTCATAGAAGCAATTTCACTGGTGTAGCTAAACTGAAGATAAATAATTCAAACTGTTACTCACTGAAAGAACAAATAAGACACCTTTTTGTGGAGATTCAGTAAAATAATATACTATTTCCTTCAGATAATGATTTGGTTTAAATTTATTAATACAAAAGCAAATATTAGTATCTACTAATGATTTGCTTTCCTTTCTGGCAGTTGCACATCTTAGTTGTTTCATTTCTCATTTAAACTCCTATATAATTTAACAATAAAAGTACTGAATCCGTATTACAATCTAGATTAGCTATGACAGGCTTTCTAGCCCTCTTTTTTATTTTTATTTTTTCTGAGTAGTTTCAAAAGAAAAAAAGAGAATCCAAAAGAGGTAAAAATCCAGAAACAAACGAACTAACCTAGCACAAATGATGACCCAAGGGAACTCTCCAAGTTCCCTGGACTGTTAAGTTATGAGAAATTTCTTATTATGACAAGAGGGATAATGGTCTTCTCCACAACTATGAACAGAAAAACCATAGGAAATACAGGCAACAATGTTTCCATCTGCAGCCCTCTTACCTCTCACTGTTCTGATTGCATTAAACATGCACATCCTAAGCAGAAATCATCAGTAAGGCACAGCAGGTGACATGGCTTCTGGAAGAGAGGAAGCTGGATTGGGAATCTGGAACTGTTTGCTCTAACCTTAACTAGTATGATGCTGCGATGAGATCAAAGGTAGACCATCTCAAATATAAATAATGAGGATAATGTTACCTACTTCCTGGGCCTGCTGTGAGGATTAATGCTGAGGCAGTACTTTAAAAACACTGTACAAGCATTACATATTAACAGATAAAGAGAATCTGCTGGAAGATCAAAAGAATAGGAGTTTCCAGGAATGGAGTTAAATAGGAAGTACAGGAGTAGAATAGTAGTATAATAGAAGAATGGGAGTTCCTCCTAGAAGACTGTTACTAGAGTAAATAAAAAATAACTGGTTTATGCTTGGAAAGCACCATCTAGAACAAAACCAATCACTTCTTTAGTAAAGACAGAAAGATGTTTCATCAAAGGCTTAGGGAACAGTGCATCACGTATCTGAATATGTGTGCAAACCCTCACTGAGGGTTGCAATGAAAGACTGAAGAGCTACTTCTTTTGTTAAACCAAAATGTGCTTCAGACCCTTTGGAAGGGAAAAAAACTGCTGCAAGTCAAGAGCTGAAGCCTCCTGTAATGCTGCAGGACAAATTTCCTCACGAGAAGTCCATTCTGGGGCTGTTACACTCGCAAAACACTTGTTAAGTACATAACACACGTCTGACTGACCAACAGCTTGGTCTGAAGCCACAGTAACTGAAGTGGACAAGAGCCACTCTGAAGCTTAGCATCTTAGTCCATGAACATGCAGAGCTGTGTTAGGGACATTTAATTGGCTTCTTGAACAGGTTTCTACAGGTACCTACACTAACCAGCATCTGTATCAGCCATTTAAACCTACTTTGCCTCTTTATTAACTATATTGGTGTCATTTCTGTAGACACTAGTTTATTATTCATATTTATAGTTAAACTATCACTCCTTGAAAAAAATATTGACACATATTTTCAATTGAAGTATCAAAAGAATAGAGAAAAGATAGCTGTACTAGTAATGACCAGACAGACAACTACTTCTCGCAGTATTATAAACCTGAGTACTACATAATAGGTTTAAAATGCTTGCAAAAACTGACTGCCTAAAAATACAAAGAACTGTTGCTAGCATAATTCATCAAACTATGAATATGTATGAACTCCTATACCACTTAGGTGCATGAAATAGAAAAGTTTAAGAACTAAGATTAAAAAAACACTTATCTGCTACATATTCAACCGCCTTGAATAAAAACAATAATTAGGAATTAAAAGTTCAATCTAAGGACACACAATACCAAGAAAACAAAGAAAACATTGGACTTTTTTTTAATCTTATGTA
>JAOEHX010064582.1:0-32881 GCA_025448015.1 Bolborhynchus lineola | reverse complement strand
TGTAATAAAGAGCGTCACTATTCTGCTGTTGCAAATGCTACTCTGTCATTAATATCAAGTCAGCTATGTAGTTTAATTGACTTTTGATTAGATAGGCATTTTATGAGTCAGTGCAGATCTTAAAAATCTATTATAAAATACTGCAGTCAGGAGAACAGTAGTTAACACAAAGCAGTTGACTCCTTCTAGTGACTGAGTTTGATTAGCATGGATGGCAGGCACACATGCACAGGAAGAAAATAAAACCCTGCAAAAGAACTCTGGGCTCCGTAAGTCAAGGCACTGGCGCAGAAGCCCTGGTGATGTTTTTTCCTCCAACACATTTCAGAAAAGGAAAAAAAAGAAGCCAAACAAAGCTATAATAACATTTCTTATTTCTCCCTACACTTTTCAAGAAATGTTGCTTTGGTTTTCCTGCCTTGCTTAGCTCCAGTAGAATGATTGGCATAATCAGAAAGTGCTTTTTAGAGATACTAAATGAGCTTAACTCTACACTTGCTTTCTCTTTTACGTTAAGATCCTAAGACATTTACAATGGACTTCTCTGCCAAAAGAGTAAATTGTGTAGCTGGAAACTTATAGCTGTCAGTGAGGAACAGCCATGGGCTCGCCATGAAGGTCACTGCCAGCAGTAGGAGGTGCTTTGGTTGACTCAAACACATCTAAAGACCACTAGACACCCAGGTGGGACAGTAAGGTCCAACTCCTCTGCTTTGAAATGCCAGCTCCTGGAATTAAAAATTCATTTAGAGGGGTTATTAGCCTCTACTTCAAATGCTATTTATCTGAAAATTATTTCTCCCCAGTAAACACACACTGCCAGAAGAGCTTGCTATCTTTGTTTTCCACTTTTCTCTCTTTACTTTACAAAGAATGACATAATTAAGTCACGTTCAGGCACAGTAAGAAAAGCATACAGTTTACTTGCATGCCACTCTCTGAAATAGGGATATATGAATGCAGAGGATAAAAATAACTTACATCTAATGGTATCAGCAATAACCTGCACAAGGGAGCCACAGGAGATTGGCAGCAAATGAAGAAAGCTGGGCAAGCACTGTAAGAATAAATAAAAGCATGCTTCTGCTACTGGTTATTCCAGTTTCACAAGATGAAGTGTGACCAGAGCCATCATCAGGTTTGAAGCACTGTAAACCCATGTGTACATTATTTTCCTATCAGGTATGACACTAACTTAAGCACTGAACCATGTTTATTGCAAGACATACAAAAAGCACAGAAAACCTGAACAGTAGAAAATAACAACCACTTGCAGTTAGGCCAAATGCATAGCAACTAAGAGTTCAGTTCAGTTGCCTAAACATGGGCATTCAATGCCATTAGAGATGTACTGAGACATCTGCACAGGGCTGGCAGCTGACAATCAGCAGGAGACCTGCATCCTCCAAAGAACACAGCTGGTGGCCTAGAGAAGAGCGGAGTACATCTCAAACAGCACCAGATGCCTGTAGATAGGCACTGAAATGGACCCTAAAAAGATACTGTGGAAGTTTTTATTGAGTTCTCTGTTTAGAGAGGTATGCCTCCATTTAACAGGACATCCACATTTGATTTGCCTGTTTGTATTCTCTATAAGTCATCCACAGAATGAGAGTGGACACATTAAATAACATTGGATAACATTAAATAAGGCCCTTGCAAGTACATACTAATATTTGATGAGAACGGGCAGATGATGTACTTGCAATAAATTGCCAATTCTTCAAGCAGAACATGCAAAGAAAGGTTTCACTTTAACAGTTTTTCAGGTAATTGACAAAATATCGAAGTGCCACATCCGTAGCAGTGTGATGCTCCCTACCTCAAGACCCAAAAATACCACAGAAGGTTTTGCCTGTCAGTGTTTTCTAATTTAACTATGTCTTCTTATTCTGCTAAGATTCAATAATGAGCAAATTTTCTTTCTTTTATTCTGTTTGTAAATCTTGAAATCTTTATTCCCCAAGACTGCAACAGTCAATTTAAGTTTGTTGACATGAAGATCACAGTGTGATCTTCTAGTTTCTTTCCACTTGAAACAGATAATCAAGCCATATCAATGGTTATCAAAGGGTGGCTACAAGAAATACAGTTTATTCTGAAACTGCTATGTAAATACAAGATATTAAGGCTTAAAAAAATACTTCTAAGGGGCTTACAGTTCTTACAGTTCATTTACTTAAATTAAACTTGAACGAGTTCTCTTTCTTTCTCCAATCTTTCCACACTGGTGCCACGTAAACATATTTTTCTTTGTAAATGAAGGCATTCATGGTGGAAAGACTAAAGATTTTCTAAGTATACAGCTATTAGTAATTAAATATGATCTTGGGCATTTCCTCTTGGCAGGCCATCAGGACACAGCAAGTTGGACTTGATTTTCCCCAATGGAGAAAACATTCAAAGATTATGACGTAGTCTCTCACATCAGTCAAATGAATGCAAAGCCTGTTCCAGATGAAAAAAATTAAATTTAATTTCATTTTAATTGCAATGACCATATTTTCATAGATTTCAGGAGTACTCCAGCAAAGGAATGGGGTCCTGTTGACTTCTCTTTCCAAGGAACAGATTTTTTGCTGCTAGCTTTCTCTGTTTCTGTAGTCATTTCTTTGGGGATGTGGATCTAAAGCTTTCTCTTGTCATCCATCTTTTATGATGGAGGAGATCTCTGTTCTTTAATCTTTTTTCATAAACCCCCTGTCCAGGACACAATTTAGCCCCATATGGCAGGACTGTTGCTAGCCAGAAGTTGGTCACTGCCTTTCCCCAGGAAAATGCTTCTGCTTGTCAGTGCCATTTCCATTCTCTTTTATAAGCCAGATTCTCCAGTGCTGCAATACCTTCGATGGATTATGTTTCTGAAAACTGAGAACAGGAGGTTGAAGGAATGTGTATTTACCAGAGTATGATACCACAAATAAACTGCTCTATAAATTGAGATAATATAAATATATAAATAAGATGATAGCACATATTGATATAAATTATATAAACAAGACAATATGGCAGAGCAGCTAAGGGAAAACATTGCAGTTTTCCTTGAGAAGGTTTCAGAAACTTTTGGTTTTTTGATGGAAACCCAAAACCTTTCACGGAAGGGATGCACTTCCTGAAAAAGGAACAAAACCAAACCCCAAAAACAACTTCAAAACTTCTAATAAAAAATGCATTTTTTAAATGTCAAAATGCAGAAAGGGTAGCATTCACTTCAGTTAGTTTTCATCTTCCTTAAAGTTTGCTATATTGTCTAGTATTATCCAGGTTCCCTGGAAATACATGGGTACAGATACCTCCTCGTGTTGATTCCTCCAAAAGCGTATGTGGAAGATAGATACTATCTAACATAAGAGTGAATGGCAGCTGCATTAGACTGATACAAGTTTTCCCCTCACTGACCTTTGTTCTTCCCTCCATGCAGCAGCACATAATCCCCATAGTCACACAGGTGTCTGCAGCGGTTTCTGCTGCTAGGCTGTGACACACAGTGAGGAAATTAACAGTCAGCATGAAAAAAGAGTGTCTCACTGTTTTTTCCACTGAAGATTTATCAGTTCCCCTACTGTCTGCACACATCAAAGTCACTGGATGAACTGGCAACTATTCTTTTTATCATGGTCTAGGAAGGAGCCCAACCCAGAGCTGAAGCTAAGCAAGATTCAGAACTGCAAGTAAATTTCCATGTTTCTGTCTCTTGTGTGTTTGGAACCTGTACAAAATTATTTTAAGATCTTCAACATAGTACAATGACCCAATAACTCTTTTTATTCATTTCTGATTACGATGTATTCCAATATAATACCATAGCATTCAAAAAATAAATACTAAGCTAGATGTATTCTCCAATTTCCTCTCTTTTTTAAAAACTAATGCTGGTAATCTAAGTGAAACACTTCAGACATTCCTCCTCAACTGGTTATGATATAACTCAAGTTCACAGTTTCAATTGCTCTATGCATGGCTTTTTCTGTGGTGTGAAGAGGACAGAGTAAGGCCTCTCAGAACTATTGCTGCAATTATTTCCTCAGATCTTTGGCCACATTCCCATTTCAATCAAACCAGCAGCTGCTCTTCTACATTTTTCTACCTCTATAAACCCTATAAAAGCTGCTGAGTTGTCTTGCTTCCAGTTCCTTATGCCAGTAACAAATGCAGAATGACAGAGATGGGGAGAGACAAACAAACAGGAAAGCATGAAGGGATGTCCTCTTACAGGTACTGTCCAAGTATTTAAAGGATGAGGAAAAAACATTTAACTGTCAGTGCACACATGGTCATGGGTTTTGTATGACTTCCAAAAGATGACAACTACTCTTGACTATGATGTCTCTTGAATATCTTAGATTCTGATCCTCAAGCACTACTGAATAGATTAGCTATGAGCACACAAATCTGAGAAAGTACTGGCTCTTGCTCTCTTCGGCATACATTGCAGACTTCTGTTGACTGCAGACATTAGGCTGACTTGAACTTAAGATGAGAATACTTCATATAAAGCTGAATAAGTTTACTTCTGGTTCATCATCCAACTTCCAATTTCTGACTTATTCCTTTGCATATGATCCCACCGACTACAGATTTGTCAGACTGCTCTTCAGACACCTATTATTTCCTAGAAGAGCTGATGACCTCACTCACTACATTATCCGTGCACTGTTGACAAATCTGAGTCTCATTATGCTTAATTGGCAAATGTTCTCTAAGCAAACTGCAACTCACAGGACCAAATTATCTGCTCTTGAATGCTAATGGCTCATTTGGAGCTAAAGCATGAGAACATGTAATGCTGTATTGCCTTTTAACTTTAAAGTTATTGCTTGAAAGAGAAGTTAGGTGCTTGAGGTACTGGAATACAGGAAAATTGTCTTTTAATTACTGATTGCAACAATTATTATTGATTGTGATTAAGGATATCAAATATTTTCCAAAAGAAAGTGTCTTGCTTTAATTTTGAGGGAGCCACAAGAAGGTATTTCTGTTTTAACTAGATTTACATTAGACCTTAGCCATGTGAACTGAAACCACACAGCCTAGGAAAAATAGCATTACTTTGCAAATGTAAAAAACCCTAAACACTTTTAATATCCTAAAGGCCTGTAATATACTAATTTTCTGAAGAAGGCCATAACACATGAAAGAAATAGGGCATCCAGAAAGAGGCATATATATTGTGTTCAGTGACAATACAGACAATCTATCCAAGTACTTACCCCATTATCATTAATGAAACTAATCTAAATTCATTATAATAGAGACAATCTATTCAGCATTTATCCCATATTCATGAATGAAACCTGCCTAAGTGTAAGCATATTTAAATTACGGTACTTTGGTTCAAAAGTGTACTCCAAGTTCACAGACAGTATACTGCATTCTTTGAAGTAATGTCTCCTTGATGGCCTTAACTCCCATGTCAGTCAGCACAAAAATCTATACCTTACCTTGGGCTATCCTTCTCTGCCATGTAAACATTATTGCATTATTTGCGGAGGACCCTTGAACAAATGCAGGTAACAGATTATGTGTTTCTGTTCATATCTGCATTAATCTCCTTAGGATAAGGACATTCTGAGAAACACTTGAAAACTGTAAACTGTTGAAAGAGAATATGACAAGAGCATGTGTGGGAGAACAAAGAAAAATAGGTTCTTGAACCCCTAATTGTGACTCCCACACTGTTTGTTTCAACCTCTGTGGTGAGAGTGTTTATAATGCCTCATCCCTGCAAGGCAAACACATCCTCAGTGTGGTTAAGTATTAAGCTTAACTTCTATTGCTACAAAACAGCACACATTTTAGAGAATCTGGTGGTCACAGATTCAGACAACAAGCAGTGTATTCAGGGGCAAGTGGTGGGAAAAACAGCAAAATGTTCATTTATGTTAACACAGTCCCTTAAAATCCTACAGTAAAGCATATTGACAGCCTAATTGTCAGTGTACTCATAGAAAAAGCAAACATGAATGCAGAATTGTGCAATTCATGTTGTACCCTAATGCACAATAGAAATTTGTACCTAATCATGCATGTTTTGCTAAAGCAGACTTAGAGGATATTTCCTTTAGCTTTTGTCTAGATGATGAACTAACAGAATCAAGCAGTGGATGCTCATCTGACTAGTCTCATTATTTGACTTCCATGAAAGTGCTACTGGAATTATTCAAGTTCCTTACAATGGGGGGCAGGACTCACACTCCATGTTTTGGATCCACTAAATTACAAATCCAGATAAAACGTATATAACCACTCAAAAATCTTTCAGCAACAAACCAAGATAACTATCATTGTGTCAGTATGTGTAAAGTAACTACCAATTAGGAAACTAACAATGCAAGAATAGTAGTTTAATATATCCAATGAATACAATCTTCAAAACCAGTACATTACTTGACAAAATGGAAGTGACTCCCTCAGTTACGATTTTCATTTGTAGCATGTATTTATGATTAATTTACTACTTATGCCTTAAACTATTTTCCCTTTCCTAAGAAATGAAAATTTTGTTAGTCTCAATAGTGTATCTGTCTTGAGAGAGAGCCATGTATTACTGTATGCTACGTACATTCCTTTAATTTTAAAATAGCCTTCAGAGATGCTCTGGACTAAATTCATATCTTCAATAAGTAACTTAATACACCAGTAGTTTATTACCCCTTCAGAAAAACAAATAAAACTCCTTTCTGAAGCAATAAATCCAACATGGCATAAGAAAAAAAAAAAGAAATTGAAATAAATATCAAAGATGTGAATAAAACCAGGATCCAGCGTAGGATGGAGTATGGTTCAAGTCACAGTTTCATTAATTTATCTTGCACTTGCACTCCCCTGCTCAGCAACAGACCATGCCATTCACAGCACTGCTCATTTCATTACTCTTTGTAGGTACATGCAATGAGGACCTCTGCTTTGTGCCGTTACTCATTTGAGGTGAACAAAGAAACGGTCTCTTTCTCATGTTGATAATACCTTTCCTCAGCTATCCTACCAGATACACCTGCTAAATCACAGCTGTGTTGGCATGCACAAATGGGCAAACAATGTTGCAACAGCAAAACAGCTGGTATTGAGGACCTGGTATTTACAATGTGGGAATCTGGGGGTTTAATTGCAGTCTGAATCAAGCTTGGTCCTGGGGACTGAATGCCAGCTCTTAGTGGCTGGAGTACACTAGATGCAAACAGCTAGGACACATCTTTTCAGCTTCTTTCACGCCAGAGAAAACCATTTAAGCTGCCACAACACTGTCCACGGTACAAGCCAAACAATAGCCAGTGGGTAAAAACAGGACACTCACTTCAAAAGATATTAACTAAAACTTTAATGCAGACACACCCTGTGACACTCTGGGCTATGCTTTGGGTCTGTCAAAAGCGAAAGCAGGTAAGAAGGGTCATCCCAAAAGAGAACTGGCTACCAATGGCACCCGCAGATCTCAGGTGAGCTACTCCATGGTGGTCCAGAAGATGGCCAAGAGTGAGGTCTAGCTCAGGGGCATGTAGCAGGATGGTCTCTGTGGTGTGGGAGACTGGGCAGGCAGACATCAGAAAGGCTTTCTATGTGTCTGCACTGCTGCTTTCCTGATCCCCTGTGTGAAGACGAACAGAAGCATCCTCCCTGCTGAGGTAGGCCCTCCCAAGAGAAATACTCTCAGTCACATCAAACCCTTAAGCCTTAACTCCTCAGGCAGGGAAAGTGGTAGTGAGAAAGACAAAATGTTGTTTTCTTCTGCTTATGCTCACATTTGCCCTTCCTAAATGTCATAGATCACTTCTGTGACACATGAGAGGTCAGCAATGATTCCCTCTCCTCTGGTGCCAAAATCAAAGGTCCCTTCGGGAAGGCTGAGGGAATACATTCTTTGTGGGAAGTGAATACTACATGCTGCAGTGGCATTGCTATCCTTACTACGGCCATCCATAAGAGACAATCCAAACTAAAAAGATTATAAACAGAAGGGTGAACATTGCCGGTGTCTTACCTCCATAATTGCAAGGCATCTATTTTTATCCATTTTCTTTCAAGCAGTAATCAAACTACTATGGAAATCAATTACTGAACCTGGATTGATTTTGCTCTGTCTACAGAATACATAGAAATATTAATATATAACAGATGCGAATATACAGATATAGGCATTTAACCTTTTCTATGGAAAAGGTTCTGTGCCCACAATTAAACACTTGTGGGGACACTACTTATTAGGGATCCTCCTGCGATGATATTTCTGTAAAATTTATGCAGTGTTTTTTAAAAACTGCATATAGCCAAAGAAATCGTGAAGGAAGGAGAAGTGCCTTAAATTTTAAATGGAGGCATTTACCTTATAAGATTAAATGCATCTTAGTTTTAGTCCCCTACATGATGAAAGAGAGAAAGTGATCTAATACTGCATTCTGGACTCAAGTTATGGGGAAGAATGGATGAACTCCCACAGAAAATGCTGACAGCTAAGATATAGAGCTGGATAATTGCCACCCTGCTCTTCCAGCCTCCCTGTTAGAGCAGCTGAACTGCTGCGTTCAAGCTGCACACATTGGGAGTACTGCTCACTGGTGGCATTCACTCCTGTGCAAATTGACACTAAAACTTATCCAGCCTTTTTATCAACAATTCATAGTAAACATCAATTATGCCTATACTGTACACAGACATTAAAAAATAACAGGAAAAAAAGAGCAGTATTTTCACAGTAAGGTACCTGAACTGGGTTCAAGGTTTTTGTTCCATGTCTCACAGCTGGGAAAAAGTACATTAAGATACTGTAACTGAAATGTGTAATTTGAAACTCTTGAAAGTGTTTCCTGACAGAAGTCAAAAACTTCAGAAACGTATGAGTGAGAAGATCTATCCTGAACTGAGCAGAGACTTGAAAGGGATGAGAACATGGAGTAAGTATGTGGAATTTCTTTACAGTAAAGATTAAAAGATTCTGAAGTCTGTGACCTACATGATGTGAGGGTCCTTGTGGTACCACTGCAGAAATACTTGGTCTGAACTCGGGCTCAAACGCAAGTGGTATGACAAAGAGCGTTTACAAGGGATGAGAAAAAGAGCTCCATGTTCAACAATTTAAAAATGAGCCAAAACCTGAATTAATATTTGGCTTGTTTTCCAAATAACGTTTTTTTTGCTGAAGAACAGAAGGTGAAAGATAACATGACTAACAAGAAATGATAAATATATTCAGAAATTACCACATCTGTCATGGAAGCAATTGCAAAGCGTGACACTTGTGGCAGAGCTAGCCACTTTTGGAAAACTTACAAAATACAGACAGGAGAGACACTTGAAATGAATATATAGTTGCATATAGACGCTTAATAATGACAGTCATGTCAAGCGAATGGTGGAATTTTACCTTTCTTTGTAAAGGGAGGAGGGTCAGTCTGAGCTGTAACAAAAGTTTTCAGTATTTTGCAAGTCATCAGAACTTCCTGTGAGGAACACCTACTAAGAAAATAAAAAAGAAGGGGGATATATGAAAGCTGTCTAGATGAGACAGATGAAGTAGACTAAATCCAAAGGTTGCTTTTACAGTTTTGAAAGTAGCAATTTCCCAAATAGAGAGAACATGTTGATGCCAATTCATAAATATCCAACCACTGAGCAGGAGCTAGATATGAGTCCTAAAAGTCTCTATCCTATTAATAATTTGAGCTTTAAGCTGAGGCTATTCAACTGAAATAGCAGAGAAGAAAATGGAGGCATATGGGTGGGTCAAAAATGGCTAAAAACCATCAGTGTCAGGTTACTGTGGAAAAAATGTTAAATATGACCTTTGGTTTTAATAGGTTAAGTATTTCTAGTATAGATAGGGTGATATTAGCAGCACTGGCTGGAAACTACATCCTGTATGCCACATACAGTTTTGGCCACAGTTCAAGAGCAAAGAAAGCCCAATTGAGCAAGTCACCAAAATGTATTCATCACAAGATGAAACTGAAAAGAGCTTGGCTTGTTTGGCCCATATAAGCAATAGCTGAAAGTAAATGTTGGTTATTTTTCTACATGAGTGGGATAATCATGAAGAAGAGATATTTAACCAATAAAAAATCTTCTCCTGTTGTAAAAATTTTATGATCATAAATTAATATGAAAATTAAGGCTGAAAATGAGATTTCTAATCGAAGTTGAGAAACACTTGGTGGAATAGGAAGTGAGGAAAACCTAATTTTGAAAATGGGGTTCATAAACAAGAAAGTTTCCAATGATCATATATCATGGTTACTTGTAGGAGCTGGTGATTAGGCTCAACAACCCAGGAATAATATTATGTAAACAAAGGACATATACAGGCAGCCAAATCAAAGCAAACTAGAGGAAAAAGAAGTACTTGTGGACTCCAAATGGAAATTCTGATAGGTATGTTTTGGTTTTTTTTTCCACCCAACTGATGAAATTAAATGGGAAAACACAACAAGTTTTTTATCCTACTTTCATTTTATTGACTGAAAGTTCATCAGTATTGACTGATTCATTTTGTTCTTGGGTTACTTAATCATTTTTTAAAAGCCTTTAATTTTTTTTTTTTTTTTTTTTTTGTTTATAAAAGACATTCCTTCAAAATGAAAAGCTGAAACATTTATTTTAGAAACCACAGAAGGGCATCTTTTCAAGGGTGTTTACTCCTTTCAAAGATATTACAGCCAAATCCACTTGATTAAATTGCTTCCAAGAGGGCACAATAAGCACAACAAAAGACGTTAAGAAAAATTTACACAGATCCAGTCTTCAAGGGCTTTTAAACAAGAATTTAGCTGTGGTCAGAATCTTGGACATATTTTGGAGGATTTAAATATCTCCAGAGATATTTCATTCTAATTCACATATAGGATCTTTATTTTTATCTTGACAAGGATAGTGAACTGAAAAGTAACTTGTTCAGCCTTAAATAGAGGTTTTTAATATTATACAAAGAATGTCTGTGATAGCCAAACGAATTAGTTCCTAGTGAGTCTTCATATCTAATCACCAGCTGTTGAGGTCTCTATTTGATTCATCTGACTGCAGAGCAGGCATCTGCTTTACAGATTCGTAAGGTACTTCCACTCACATAATGTGCAAAAATGATTTTTTTGGTTCACTTTGTAATATAACTTCAACTTATCTTCTAAAACTGATGTTACATATCATTAAACACTAATAACCCTCCTTCAGTGCCCACAGAAGTAGCTGAAAGATTATGAGCACGAGTATGTGTATGACGACTCCCAAGACATCAGTGTAGTAGGGCATTTAATAAAGGTCTTAAAAATGCCATACAGAGAAGTCAGGACTACATTTAAAGAAGTTTACTTCCTTTCTTCATCTTTTCCAACAGAATAATTATTACTTTTAATGAAGACTTAGTAAAGAACAGCTCTTAATAAATGCATTTCAGAAATTTTAGCAATCAAAATGTTTATTGGCAAAGGGGGCTGAATACACTGGAACATTTTCATTCCTATCAAATGGTATCAAAAATTCTATTCTCAAAAAGACTTCAATTATTTCAATTTCCAAGTCTAAAGTTAGAGGCTGTGCAACTATCTCAAGTACTTTAAAAATGCCAGAGAAACTAAATTAAACACAAATTTCATTTAATAGCTACAGCTGAAGGACCTCTTCCATCCAAAGTGTACATAAAATATACGTGGGGTATTTTTTCCATACATTTTTCAAACAGTATTCTTGTGGGTTATTCCTTTTTGTATCTATAGAAAGTAGATGGATTAGGAAATAGTCTGTTTTCAAAAGAAAAGCATCTCTGTATTGCAAACAAATATAATAACCTGATTTTGTATTGATTTATTTGCTGACACTCCTTTTGTAGAGTAATACAGATTCCACTTTCAGTTGAGTTGACCATAACTGTGTAATTTTGTCCACAACAAAATAGGAAAAATTTAGTTTCTCTAATGATTATTTTAGAAGATGCTCAAAACCAAGAACTTTACATTCCACTCTGTTCAGATTGATATTTAAGATATATGTTAGAAAGTATTTACTCTTGATATGTATCTTTAAGTCTGGACAAAAATCCCAACAACCTTAATATGCAGATTTTCTTTTTTAATAGCATCTGCAATAGCATAACAATTCCAGAAGACTGAAATAGTGGGGTTTAATAAAAAAAAATAGAAATAATTAAAATAGTGTACATAGGAGGTGCTGCTAACAGTGTTAGAAAGATAACTGAAAAATATGAGTAAAGAGAGTTCACCTGACAAAGAAGTAAGGATGGGATTTTAAAGAAAGACTGAATTTGTCAAAATTCATCATTCTGATTTTTTAACTTAGCCCCAAAATATGAGAATTGATTCTTCAGTCTCTTCAGAGGCAAAACCAAGGTAAGACAGAGCCTTTTGGCTATATATGCGTGTCACAGGCTGCTGAGTATCACAGCTTGAGGGTCGGGTACCACCCAGGATCTGCACTGCTGTGTTTTAAACCAGCTGAGGTGGGAGGCATTTCATGTGTTAACAATTTTTTTCTCTATCCCTTTTATCTGAATGAATTACTGACATGTCCTGTGATGGTCTATGAAAAGTGAAAGTCAAACAGATGTGCTACAAAGGAGCAGTGGTTTCTCTCTCAGGGCTCAAGTCTTGCTACCTGTGGTTTTCACACAATGGTGAAAATGGTAGGATTCACATTTTTTGCACATGGCAAGTATTCTTTGAGGAGCAGAGGTCAAGCACACAGCTCTCATTTTGGGATTCACAGATGGGGTGCAGTGAAGCAGAAGCTCTTGCAGAGTTCCACATCGTGAAAAATGGCACATCAGGAACAAATGCCTGGAAACCTGTGTTTCAGCATGCTATTACAGTTCAGTTGCTCCAGGGTTTGCATTAATCAGTATAAAATGTTTTACTGTGTAGTACTTGTGATTTGCAAGGTCTCAAAGAAGATGAAGCTGCTCTGAAGGTGGTTTTGTTCCCCAGTAGTAGGGAGACTTCTCTGTGTGCCTACTGCAGCTCTGCATGGGGATGCATGTGTCTGAAGGACGAGCTGATGTGCTATGGACTGGAAATAAAGTTCCTTCTGAGTGGTGATAAATCCTCTTTCTCTTTTATTCCGTTATAAGTTAGATGTTATTTTAAGATCTAAGAAGCAGACTAGTATTTCATTAGCAAAAATTATCTGCTTCCTTTTCAGTCTGTTCTCTACTCCTGATTATTCAGATTTTCTGAACATTATCTTTTCTTGCTATTGTAGATGCATAGACAGCTGCATCAATTATTTATATATTATTCATATTATTATAATTATTATTTACATTATCTATATTGGTGCTAGATATAGTGTTACAAGGAAGGGTGTGACGCAGAGGGCCTTGCAGACACTCTAGTCTCTAGAATGGCACCCACAGAGTGAACTTCCATTCCCTGCAGACAACTCTAGCCTTTGTCTTTATATATATCAAAACAAATTTTAAAACAGATCAGAGTTCAAATGGGTAACCAAAGCATTCTCACAAACACACATTTTCCATACTCTTTTAGCAGAGAGCCCTTCCTCTCAAATACTTGAATTAAGCAACTGAAAAGTCCAAGCAAATCTGTGGCCTGAAACAAAAAATTTGTATTGCTTGGCTGATGATATTTCTTTTTAATAAATCCTGAAAAACTGGGCAAGTTCCAGGGGACTGGAGGTGAGCCAGAGAGAATAGAAAAGCTGACACAGGTAATTACAGGCTTGAAGGGCTTTAAGATCACATACCCCCAACAAACCTGAGCGGATAATTGATACAGTCTTCAACAATTATGCTATGGAAATAATGAAATATTAGTCATAAAAATTTCACCGAAATTATACCCGAACACATATACTACATATTACCCTAATAAGTTTATGTACTCAGTTAACAGAAGGAGCTATACTGATGCATTAGGATTAGATATATTAGCCTATATGCTGCTTTATAACTCACAACAGCGTTATCTATTAAAAAAAATTGTGGTACAACCACCACAATAACATTAATAAATCATCAGACTTAGCAACAAGTTAGGGCCTAATCAGTCTGATCCTGCAGGAACTGTTCGTTGCTCTTGTAGTACTTGTTTCATCAAATTATCTACAAGGATATGTCATCATAAATCAACATGAACCTTATTTCTGAGGCAGGGTGTGCAGGTGGCACCTGATTTGGGTTAAAAAAGAGAATAAAAATGGCAGTTCTTCTGAATCCATTTTTATGTTTCTTGCTAGAAGGCTGAGTACAACTTTATATTTTTTACTTGTGTCAAATGACCTCAAAGAAGGTTAAAATCTCACCACTAACTCAAGGTCTGGAAAACACAGGTTGCATCACCCATCTTCAGTGGAAGTTATCACTAAATAGCTTATCAAAAGGCAGGTTTAGAGATCTGTAACAAAAAGAATAATCTTTGATACCAGGTTGTTCTTCAGAGAGTAAGACATAATAAGATCCTGTGACTGGAAGCTTAAGAAAGAAGGAAAACTGAAAATGACGTGAAAATTCCTTTATCAGGAAAGTTGTAATAAGGTATCACTGACTGTCCTTCACAGAACTTTTAAAAGAAAAATTATGAAGAACTGACAGTAAAAATGAACACTCACTTTACCTGTTCTCCAGGTATAAATGCACACTCCCCTGCCCTGCCTATAACTAAATACCAGTGCTAAATAAGCATCAACACACAATCAAAAAAGCAGTGGACCCATTCTGCTGAAATCATTATCAACTCCAGATGATAAAATAAGTGAGGAATATGCATTCTGTTAGTTCTGATCAACTATCAGAAAAATGCAGTGATTAAACTCCTGTTACTAAAATTTCTTCTTACTTTTTCAAGAACCCAACTGAAGTATAATTAAGTTTATTCATGCAGCAGGAAATACAAGGCAAAAATCAATGTATATTTAACACAGTGGTATTTTTTACTAGCTCTCAAGTTCTACTTTGGCATAGTGTTTATTGGCTCATTTATGTCAAAACTCAACAAGAAAGTTTTCTGCTCCTGTCAAGAAATTAAAGTGGGCAGCATTTGGTTTTAGTTTAATATAAATGTAGTTTGGAATAAATGCTGCAGTACAATCATTCTTGAGACTACCTATCTCTTATTGAACAAGCAATAGAACATGACTAAACACCTTCTAGGTAAACAGATTTCTATCACTTCATCTATCACATTTTGTTCTAAGTTCAACAGCAGAGAGCAGGTCTGTTGTCCAAAGCATGAAACAATGGAAATCCAAGATTAGCAGTCCTGCTAAGATCTGAATTGTCTGCAGGAGTTGCCTATTTGTCTTGGTAAGTTATGGACAGGGTCTGGGCAGATGGTCAGTAATCCTAAATTAGCCTTCTCAGTTATGTACCTAAAATTAGCTGTAATCTCGCTGAGTATCATTGCAATGTAACATACCCCAGAACAGTCTGGCTTATTATTTTCTATTTTATGTATATGTGTGTGTGTGTGGACAATTTTCATTATTTTCTTACTTTATGTTGAAAACTCCCAAAGAAACTTTCTGACATGAAATGTGAATGTTGACTGAACTCACTAAAAGTCTCAGCATAACCATTTTTCTAAGAGATATTGTAAAGCAATGTTTCAGCTGAATGTGGGACTATATTCTAGAAGCTGCATTTTTCCCCTTGTTTCAGATATTTCAGGGCTCAGTACTCTTCTGCTAAATAGAGTATCAGAGAAGATAGGTAAGGAAGATTATGTACCTTTTCCCCCTTCAGTCTGATCATTCATGCAGAACATAAAATTTGAAGAACCATGCAAGTGAACTCAGTACTTCTCTCTCTGTTAGTTTGGTACTAAATCTATGAATTCATGTTAGAAGGTGAGTTATACATAGCATTCTTAAAAATTAGTATCTTATTTATAATAAGATCAGGTTTCATCAATGACATAAAGAGATATTTCTGACAAAACATCCCAAGGATAAGGTTCACTCTTCAAGCTATACATCTCATTTAATTTGGGCTGAGCACTGAAACAGTATGACCAACATTTAATTAGATGCTATATTTCCTGATCTCTTTAATCCTTGCTTGTCAAACAGCGAGTACTCCTTTGAGATTTTAACTGATCTGCTAGTTTTCTGTATATAAAAAAATCAAATCCTTCAGGAAGCTCAAATGTTTGAAGTTACTGTAGTGACCTATCTCAGCAGTAGAAGATGAACTACAACATACCCATATAGATGTGAAGGAAAAAAATGCTGGAAGTGCTAGGCAAAGGGACAAAATTTAAATTCACCTCTTTTTTAAGCTGAGAAAACCCGAATATAGGAAGCAAAGTATAACAAGTATGACAGCAATAATACTTTTATGTGGCACATTAAATAACAACGACAATTATGTTCTTGTTAAACAAATGCTTGCTAAATTATCATTCAACAGGGCAATGACTACAGACTAAACAGTGAGGTAGATTTTCCTCAGGCTCCATTAATTAGCATAAAGAGTTCTTTCACAAGTCCCTATCTAACAAAAAAATCCCCTTAAAATGGATTTATCCAGAATGGGCAAAGATTTCACAGATCTTATCTTGTTATTCATTTGAAAGAACATTTCCTGGGCATACGATTGTCAGATTTGATTATGCAAAGAATGGAGACTGTCCTGGCCGCAATTCAAAATATGCATTTTGGAGTACTTCTCAGACATTTCTCTTGAGCAGTATGGTACCTAAACATCAGTTTATATTAGACATTTCCTACCAAAGGGCAAAACATGATCTGCTAGAATGAATATGTTAGCTTTAAGACTCTGCATTAAAAAAAGAGAGAGAAGTAGAAGTAAACACTATAACATAACAATTGCTACTGGAGTAGATTTCATTATCTTATAGGGTAAAATGTTAGAAGAATAGAATTAAGAATAGAAAAAAAACCCCACAAGTTTTCTGTTCCTCACCTCCAGCGATATATAAAGTCATCAAGGAAGTAAAAGCAATCCTTGCAGAGATTGTCCAAGATCTGTAGGAATGTGTGAAAATCTGATGTAAATTTTTTAATTTGGTTTCTTTATAATATAAATGCAGGCTTTTACATGGAAAGCTTAAGATTTATCAACCTATATCCTCTATGAAGAAGCACAGATTACTTGACAAGTGTCGGCTATAAGTTTCTCTCATTTTCTCTATGAAACTACTATTCTACTTCAGTGTATACTCACTCATTTCTAATGCAGTTTCCTATTTTCCCTGTCTCTTAAACGGAGAAATACATGCCGCAAGCAAGAAACACAAACATTCATTTGGTTTGGTTGCATATTGAAGGAGTATTTTAATACATACTAGAACAGCTGTGTCAGATAAAGAGCATTCTCATAGCCAGACATTATAAAATTTCTGAACGTCTGTAAATGATATAAATAAATAAAACTCATAAAAATCTTCTATTATCTAAAAGTGGAAAAAAGGGCTAAGTAGATAGAATAAAAGCTAAACACGGCAAAGAGCTTTGAATTTGCAAAATTTTCATTCAAGCAAAGAGGCAGTAGAATACATTTTTTTCTGGTAGACAAAATTTGACAATCTCTAAACACTATTTGTTGTAATAAAACATGCTAAGGTTTTTATGAGATCAAAGTCTGAAAAAATAACATGAAGAGGCAGCAGTGGTTTTTTATCAATAATGCTAAAAGTACATTAGTAAGTATGGTAAAATTATGTGGAATACTGTGAATGAAGCACAATGTGAACGGAAAAGAGAGAATGAAAAGGGCTATGACATTTTATGGTGTTGCTAGAAAATTAATGGTAATTTTTGACCCTAGGAGCTTGGGCTTCATTTTGTTTCTGTATCCAAGAAGATTTATCTTTCCAGATTTGGATGCCTTTTGTAGTTGACTAATTTTCACTACTTCTGTTTTGGAGTCTTTCTATTTAGACATTATCCTTAGCCTATCTCATCAGTGATTAGCCATCAAGTTGACAGGTTTATAGGTTCCATTATTGTCTGGGTCCTTGGAGACTTCTTCTGTTACAGCTCCTCATCTCATATCTTCAAGTGCTTCTCTGTACACAAGAAAGAAGGTTACTGGACATAATTTAACAGGTTGAAGTGACCTGGGACGTTCTTTTTCTGTTTGAGTAATGTAGGTTTTCTGTAAGAATGATGTGGGCTGTGGGAGAAGTCTGGATACAAGATGTACTGGAATGGAAGGGCCAACCCCAGTATTTTACAACTTCGTCCAAAGATTAACAGAACAGATATATCTAACACATACATAACTTCAGGGAAATATGTTTATGTCTATGTAGTAATTTTTAATGATGCTATAGTAAGGAGCTGGTTATAAAAATTAAGAAAAAGCAATCATAATGAAAAAATGTACAGAATATAGAAAACATGGAGGATGACAAACAGAACAAATAAACTACCTACAATGTAATGATGAAGCAAGTCAAACAATAATGTTCAAGCCTGAGAGAAGGCTTTTTGTTTGATCCACTTCAAAGGTGAAGTAAAGAAAATTTGGAAACCAGAAACAAACCAAAAAATTAAATGCTAGCATATCTTGAAAAAAATTGAGAGCAATGACTGAATTTACTTTTCTGTAGGAAAGTATGTAAGTTTCTTGAAGACATAAAATTATTTAAGCTAGCAGGATTTATTCTTTTAGATCTGAACCTCAATGAGGCAAAACCACTTGAGTTTTAAAACATACAGTTTTGCAGTTAAAGTCCTTGTGATACTTGCAGATATAATCATTCTAGCAGTGATGGGTAGGATTGGTAACCTACTGTTTAGATTAATAATTTCTATTGCTCTGAATGTTTTTTATAGTTTCCTAGTGGCAATGCTGATTTTTAACTAAGAGTGAGATGCCAGGGATTACACTGGGTAATTTTATGGCCAGCTAGGAAAAGAAATGATTGGAGATGTACAGAATTACAACTGGCCTGAAATTTTCCAGAGCTGGTCTCTTCTTGATCTTTATCTTTCACACTGAGATAGCAAGTTTAAAAAACAAGTAAGAAAGACTATGCACATATTCAAATGCTATTGTATATTACATGCAAATTCTTGTAATATGTATTTCCCAGCTGATGAGCTTGATAGCTGCACTAGATGTGTTTGCTTCGGAGTTTCTAACTCACAGAAAGTTTTCTATTTGAGATCTTACATTCTCCTCTCTAAAAATGTTTGTAAGTCATAGAAGGACAAAAGGAGACTTTAAATACCCATCCAGAAGTAAACATATGTGTCACACTATGATAATCCCTATGGTTTTTCTTTTTGGGGGGAGAGTTTGCTGAGGGTCTGGATCACAAGAAACAAAGAATTCAAAAATAGCACAATGATATTCTTTTCTTGGCTGCCATCTAAGTTATCCCACTGTTTCTTTGTATGTGAAAGACGGTTTTTCTTCACATAGATGCAAGCCTAGAGCTTCTAAAGAAGTATGGATTTACTACAGTGACATGGTCATTTCCACTTCTCACTTCTTTCACGGGTACATTTTACTCAACTTTTTAGTCCAGTGGCAAAAGACTTATTTTTAAATTGGGCAAACTCTGAAAGGAAGAAGTCTGTTATTGCAGCACTATCTTCAGCTTCTCCGAAAGCTACCATTATCTTTCTCAATCTCTGAAACAAGGCAAGCCCTTACTAAAATTACTTGCTAAATCCTCACTGGTAACTAAAACAGTAGCATCTGTAATGTGCTGAATTATGCATTCTAAATTAAAACCTGCAAGAGAAGACATAGAAGAGTTTTTCTTCCATACCTGTTTGTGTCAGGTATCTGCCCACTTTGTAAAAGGTTGTGAGAGCTGGAAAGAACAAAAGAAAATGGAGCAGAAATAAAAAGTAGGGAATGAGAATGAGCATGAGAATAGTAAAAGTTTGTATTTTATGCTCATTTAAAAATAAATCCAAATATTGTGAATCTTTAAGACTGTGCTTGATAACTACAGAAAAATACATTAATTTTGTGAGATAAACAAACAAATGTCCCCATCCCAAGCTTGGGAACAAAATCCTGTTAATATAAACAGAGTGACCATTATCAGGTCTGAAAAATATCCCCTAGTTACACACTGCACTCATACAGCACAGCATCATTAGGCTTTGCCCAAAACCAGCCTGACCTGGAAGGATATACTGAGCTTACAAGAATATAAGATCTGGTTTTGGCCTTTCCTTCCAGCTGCAATAAGCAGCATTTTTGGGAAAGGCACCTGCGTGCTGAAGTTCAAATGGAAAGGGATGATTTATTTCTTGCAGGGTGTAACACACAACCCGACAGAGTAAAAAAAGCCCCTGGCCAGAAGCAAACCAACAACTTGGCTGTTAACATACACTGGGAGAAGGTCAAATACTCTTTTCAATTTATCACAAGATGAAGAACTGAATCAATCTGTTATACATTCATCAGTCTGGGAGCCAACACCTGTTTTAAATACATAATAACTTCTGTGTCAGAGAAGTAAGAAATCACAGCAAGGAAGATGTATGAATGAATACTTTCAATATCCAAAGAGACAGACCACACCAGAACCTTATTTTCCAATATTTTCCATTTTCCGGTCTTTAGCTCCTGCTGCAGTGCTGCAGAAAAGTATGGGCTCTGTATGATTGTGTTCACATCCTCTCACCAACTGTAAGTGTTCTAGTTAGGCCTCAAAAGCCATAAACAGGAAACAACCAACCGGCTCCTCAGAACAAAAAAGAAACATCAGATTATTTTTCTTTTTCTTTTTTTCTTAAAAAAAGATGTACAAACATCACATTTTCTGGATGATGTTCCACAAGGAAGCAACATTCAAATTCAGATTTTACTGACTGAGGAGTAATGGTTACTTTTTACCTACTGGTAAAATTCACAAGACAAATCACCAGCTGATGCTCCTTGAGGCATCCTTACATAGGCAAGTCAAGTAGGGTATCTCACTGGGACCTTACAGACTGAGAATAACAGGAGCAAGTCAAAATTCAATATTACTCCGCCAGGAAGCAGAAACATGTCCAATGCAACCCCTTCTTTGCAAATGTACAAATTAAGAATTAAGTAAAGCACTGAACAGAGATTTCAACACAAACATTTTTCAGACCCTGTTCAAGTCTGTGGCCTTGCCCCTTTCCTTTCCTGGACATGTTTAAAGAGAAAAATCTCTATAGAATTCCCTTTCTCTTCCTTATTTTTAAAAAATTCTGACATAGGCCAGTTCCTTTGCATACCCATGACCAACAGATGAGGAGCAGAGCCACCCCTCACTCATGGAATAGGGGTACACCTGAGCCCAGAAGCATCTACAGATATCCTGCCTATGGTCTTCTTTGCTATTCACAAGAACACATTCACAAGTATTGGCAGGAAAGTAGTCACTGTCACCTTGGGAAGATGTGAGGACTAGTCTTGTTTTTTCTCCTTCCCCTCTGCTTTCTAGGAGCCCCAAGCACTGTTGGTTCAGCTACAGTACAGCTAAAGATTGTTCTCTCCTGGCCTTTGTTGAGCCATTTGCAACATCTATTCAATAAGCAACATGAGCATTTCTCAACCAGCAAACCTGCATTACTCTCCATGTTTCTTCAACAGCATTCCTACCCTGGAAAAATAATATCCACCAAATAGGCTGAACTCCAAACAGCACAGTTAATTATTTTTCAGTATGTAGAATGTAATGGTTTAGATTTAGGCTGGCTAGTACTCAGTGCGTTTTGTATGGATGAACAAGAATTGGATATACTTGAAAAAAAGAATCAACAAAAAAATTAAGTTATGATAAATAATATCAGATTTTTTTATCCTTGGTAACATCTACAGTGAATAGGTTTATTAAATAAGTAAAATTTCATACAACGTTTTAAATGGATATGCAACTAGCAAGCATTTTTTAACTGTCCTGACATATTACCCATTTCATTAGCTTGCTTTGTAAAGCACAAATCCAAACAGAGGAAATGTCTGTTCATGCCTCATACAAGCCAACAGTTTGCAGAAAGAACTTCAATAAATTTGAGACTCCAGAACAGACTTTAAAAAATGTAAATCTACAAGAAGAGTAAAGGCACACTGCATCAAAAATAGGAGAAAATGCTATTAAAAATTGAAGACCCACATACAACAGGAAAATTAGCTTTTTTTTTTTTTTTATTAAAAAACCTCAACAAATCAAAATATGCCATTATAAATTACTGTTCACAATACAGGATATACAAAGCAAACCCAGAAAATTAATGTGTGCTATCAGATTTTTCTAGTGCTTCAGCTCATAAAGAATATAGAAATGATAGCAGAAGAATGCCTACAGCAAGCAGAACTTTTCAGATCTACAGAAACAATCTTTGATGTTGTGATCGAGGGCGATCAAAATTGCCCTTATGAACTCCATTTTAATACCTAAGCTATTTCAAATTTCACTGAAATATAAAGTAGTGATTACATATACATACCTTTTGGTGACTTTTAGGGAGGTATTCCAGCCCATATAATTGGAAGTAATTTTAAAGCCAAAACAGTAATTTACCACTATCTCTGAACCATAGAGGTGGCTTACATTCAAAGAACAAAAAAATAAATGGTACATGCTACAAAGAAACTGTAAAATTTTTAGGAGTATTAACTTCAGTCAGGTTTGTGTCCTTTGATGTTCACTACAAACTTTTAAATATTGGGCGACAATAACTGGCTGAGCAGCACCTACAGTAAGTTTATGCATGTGGCTGAAATATGAGTGGTGGAAAGGCTTGCTTTTTGCCAGTGTTAAACTGGATGACTAATATCATGCCTCTCCCATCCGATCAGCCTCACAGTGATTCAGCATAGATCAGTATGAATGCTTCCCCAGAATGTTTTGAATAGATTCAAGGAGTTGAAAATAATTTGAAAAAAATGTACAATAATTTGAATAAGGTATTTATTTAAATACATAAGTGAAAACAGTAAGTTATTCATAATAAGACCACAGATAAGAAGAAAAGCTAATGTAGTAACACACATGGTTAGTAAAATGTGAGAACTTCTTGCTTTACTTTACTTCTAATCCTATTATTCTTAAGATTATTTATGTATTTCCAAAAATATTCTTGCCAATCCACCTGCAGGAGAAACAGGGATGCCTGGAGACGTGTTCTTTGCACTTCCTTCAATTTACTCTGCAAGCAGTGGGGTTTTGACACATCATCTGCCACAGAAGCACAGAAAATTATGTCTTAGCTATGCACAGATTCTGGCGATAAGCAAATAAATAGAAAGAATTCGTACAAAGCACTGTGGTGCCATTACGTTAATACCAATGTCTATTTGTATTCATATTAGCACAGCTCAACAGTATCACTACTGTGCTAATCCATTACAGGCATGAACTTCGAACTGCTGAATGTCCAAGTCACAGGGAGTGACAGGAATACCCTGACATCCTTAAAATGCCTACAAAGGCTTACAGCACTGAAAGGGCATGAAATTCTCTTCATTCCAGTAGGGCCAAAAGCATTCATGCACAGTTGCCCAGGTGATTAAAAGAAATTACTATTGAGCATTAACCATTACACATGTACTATGCTATTCCAACATCAAAAGCACATACTTAATAAATATTAAATGAGTAAAACAGATGTCAACACTTCAACTAGACTACATGAAAATCTAACAACCATTCCCTTTTAAATGAAATCAATTGAACAAATCTGAATTACTAAGAAAGGGCTGGTTCTGCAGATTTGGAAAAGGAGACAAAGTTTGAAGGGGCAGTTTTTCGTTTGTTTTATAATGCAAATGTGGTTTTGAAAATGGAAAAAAAACACAGAGCGTTTATCCAAAAAGGAAAAGAAGAAACAACGAACACTATTATCAACATACTTGGGAACAGTATTCTAACGTTTTTCATTGCTTCACATTACAAAGAAACTCAACAATAATCAAAGCAACCAAACCAAAGTTACCCAATGCACCATAATAAATGAAGAGATGACACTGATCATACAGTTTGCCACAGATAGCAAATTGCTGGCACAAAGCAATGGTATAATGTACTCATACTTGAGCTCTTCTAAAAAGGACCAGGAGGTTACAGTGAACACCAGGGTGAGTATAAGCCAAGACTGCGCTGTCACGGCAGAAGGCTGCACACAGGCCTATGGTACAAGGAGTGCAGACGTCACAGGAGGAACTTATTATGACCCCACTGCTGAGGCTGCATCTGGAATACTACATGCAGTTTTGGGATCCCAGTTCAAAACAGATGTGGAGGAATTCAGGAAGACCCAGCAGAGAGCAACCAAGATGCTCACGGTCTACAGCAAGTGACCTGTAGAAAGAGATGGAGGGTGTTGCGCTTGCTCAGTCTTGCAGAAAAGATAACGGTGATCTAATAGCAGCCTGAAGCTACTTGAAGGGAAGTTGTAAAAATGATGAAGCCAAACTCTACCTGACAGTGACAGATGGCATAATAAGGGACAATGACCTCACACTATGGCTTGGAAGTTTCAGGCTGCACACGCTCCCAAGGAGGGCAATACAGCCCAGGCAAGGTTACCCAGAAGGGTGGTGGAACCTCCAAGACCTGGCTAGACAAATTCATAGCTGACATGGTCTAGTGCTGGGATAATCATGTTTTGAGTGGGACCTTGGATTGGATGACCTCCAGAAGTTTCTTCCAGCTAATGTTTTTGTAATTCTATGATTTCAGTGTCATTTTACCAAACCACTTTCTTCTTCTCTTGGTTTTTTTTAGGTTTGTCTTTTTTTTTTTTTTGTCTCTGAAATTAAAGACTGTTCCCCCATTTCCTTCAGTGTTTTACACCTATTTTGTTATCAAAGAGGCTTTGACACAAAGAGGTAACTTGTGACTCACAAGTGAAAACCTGGAACTGATGAGAAAATGACATATTTTTCACACAATTTGTCTTAGTATATATTAACCAAGGAACTCAACTACGGTATATTATCCACAAGTTTCATGAACTATGTTCAGATTGTTTAAGGAACAGCTTTAGAAATTAAGACAAGCATTTGAGTTTAATGCAATAGAGACACAGGAGCCAGTGGAGTGATCCATGGACATGGTGTGACACTGCCAAATAGACGGTCTTGACAGATAATTGTATCATCCTTACTTTACATGGATATCATAAGGGCAGAACTGCACCTGTCAAGCCAAGAGAAAGTGATTTTGCAGTGATCATAATGCAAAACAGTGATGATGCAAATACAGGACTTACATCTGTGGATGAAAGGGAGAAACAGGTCTCTGGGAGACCACTTAGAGAGGTGACCTGAAAGACCTGTCATGGTTTGGCAATGAGTTATGAAGGAGAAGACTAAGTCAAAGATGCCACTCGGGCCATTAGACAACATGCTAGCTTCTAGAGATAACGCTTTCCATATACACTCAGAAAAGAGGTGTTGGACAGCCTCTGAATGAGAAAAGAATAAAATCAACCCAAATTTCACTTAGAGACAACCGGGCAAGAAGAGATGACAGCAAATAAGTCCTAGATAGAAGAAAGTAGGTCTGGAGCAGATCTGTGAGTCATCAGCACAGAGATGGCGACTGAGCCTGTGTGCAAGAGGATCATCACTCATGTGGCAGTGGCAGAAAGAAAAGTCTTCAAAAACAGATACTTTTCACACCTCCACACAAAACTGAATTGGAGAGGAAGAGACAGAAATCAGCATAAAAACAGATGACTCTGGAGCCAGTTAATCTAAAGGAGGTAACAATTATAAAGACACTTTTTTCATTGTCTGAAGTGTCCTGAAAAGGTTAGTGGGAAAAGTAGAAAGCTGGAGATCAGACTTGACTAAAAAGATTGATCAATTTTAATTTAAATAAATCAATCAATCAGAATCCTAGCATTATAATCCTAAGAATTAAAACCCAAAAAAGACTATTTTTTAATTTTTTTTTTTCCTGATTGTCTTTTTCTGTCCCACTGCTTGTTTCTGGTAGCTTTCTGACGCCCTTTTACATACTCTACTTTTAAATTATGGGCATCCAGGAATGGAATTTAGCACTTTTAGCATTGGGATTCCGGGCTTGGGCTTCAAGTTGGCATGGTGTGAAACAGATGCAACAAAACCAGCAAGACAGAACAGAAGGGTGTATTTGGTTGTTTGTGTTTTTTTTTTTTTTTTTCCCTGACAGTATAACCAGATCTTTGAAGAAATTCAGATACAAAATGTTGACTAATGCAAGAAGAAACATGAGCTTTCTCACAACGGTCTGCCCTCAACTAAGGCTAGCTGGGAACACCAAATACTTTTAATTTCCCTGTTATTGTGTTGTATTTTCTGCCTTTTGGTAACCATGATATTCAAGCCCCCTGAGAAACATAAAAATATACAAGACAACTGTGTGGGAATATGTTAAAAACTATAATTGAAACTAACTTGCTAACGAGACTGTATTATTATCTTAGATTAATGAGCCTGGATGTAATAGGCTTACACCTGTAAAATCAAAAGTGACAGTACTTAAGAGAAAGCCTTTATACCACTATTACCACTTGTGGGTGTTTTCTGGCTTGTTTCTGAACTTTCAGCTGTAGCTATTACTTGCACATGTATGTTAAAGATCATAGAATCAACTAGGTCAGAAGACACCTTAAAGAACATCAAGACCAATTGTTACCCCAGGACTGCCAGGTTCACGACTAAACCATGTCACTAGGTGCATCACCTACATGTTTTCTGAACACTTTCAGGGATGGTGATTCCATAATTTCCCTGGGAAGCCTGTTAAATGATCCTGTGTATAAGAAAAAATATTTGCCTCACATACAAGAAGTGTCTTGTAAATTGCCTCTTCATCAGATGCTAAACTAAAACTCAGCTAAAAAAGTTCACACAGTAAAGCAAACATTAGAAATAAAGTAATTATTATATCTGAACAGATGACACTGACAAGGTGTATATAAATGCCATTAATAATCCTCTGGTTTATAAAGTCATTTTTCTCCTCTACCGCAGCGAATTTCTCATGCCCAACACTGTCTAGAGAGACTTAAGGCAACAATGGCAAATTCAAAGTAAAATGTATTTATTGCCAGCCTAAAAGTTAAATCACCACTGTTTTCAAATAATTGCTTGAATAGCTAGGAACATACAACATTTCCACTTGTTAGATAAATGGATACATTTCACTGAGTAGAAGATTAATGTGCATTTGAAATAGAATAACAGGTACAAACAGAAATTAAAGTGGTCTATTAAGATACAAGACTCTAAACACAATATTCTTAATCTCATCTCAGAGACTGAATTGCTGGACCTTTGCATTCCTCTTAATCTCTTTATACATAATTAAAACTATTCATCCTCCTGCAAGTCAAATATTTCTTGGATTATGTATTAGCAATTTATTTGCAATTTCTTTTGAAGAAAAACATCGTGCAGGGAAAGAGTAATATTCTTTCAGTTTTACCAGGTCTTTTACTTGTAATCTATCTTATTCTAAATATAAAGTGCAGATCATGGATATTAACTTTTCTTAGTAATTAATAAAAGACACTCATTTTGGTTATGTATCTTACACGTTACTAATAAAAAGATGGTAATATCTGTGATTAGCACTTGATAAAAGGGCATACAATCTGCACTTTTATTTAATGTGATTTATCACTGCACCTCCTGTACATGAAAAACAGCATTTCTCTTAGTGTCTTACTGACAGGTTCACTATAATTAAATCCACATTGCATTTTTTTTCATTTTCTTTGTTGATGCCAGAAGTAGCATGAGCACATACTAATGAACCCCTCCCCCCCCAGGCAGAACCAGATGCAAGTTTTTCTTGCATTCCTTGATCATTTTTTTTTTGTGTGAGGGGAAAGTGGTGCAGTGGGTTGCTCCCTGCGTCACTTTCCAAGTGACCAGCAGTGTTCACCTGCACTAACAACATCACTGGGAGCACTGAACTTTAACTAAATGAAAAAAAGTAGTCTTTTAGAAAAGACAAGAGGTTCAAGAAGAAAAAGTATGTCAGTCTTGTGGGCTGTGTCTGCAAGAGCTGGAGATGGTGGATATGGCCTGAAGAGCATGCAGTGGGATACAGCCTGTGCTAGCAAACAAAACAGACCTTAGATTCTTATTTGCATGTGGGGCCAACCAGCAAAGAAGGAAGGGACTGCCTTGGGGAGTCCCTAATACACACATGGGGTATCGCTAACAACTAACTACAGCACGATTAATCCTATGCTCAGTGACTAAGGACACGGACTCTAGCGCTGACATTAGACATTAGTGTTCTAGCTCTTTGAGGTTAGTAATGTACATGCAACCCGAAATCCCAGTGCTGAGTGTCTGCTTCATTTTTCACATCAGTCGTTTAGTACAGGATTACCCTGCCAGATGCCACATTAGCTGGATTTAAAGCTATTTTCACCATTGCGCATACCCAGCTCACTGCACAGTGAAGAGGTGGGGCTTTCTTGATGTGAAAAAGGTCTGTTCTCTTCCCTGAAGCTTTCTTTTCCTGTAATCTACTTAACCACAAAGTTCTGCTTTAGGCAACTAGATGTATAAACCACACCAACATACACACATTTCTAGCTCTATGTGACAAACCAAAAGAAATTTCAATATTTCAAAGTTCAACAAAGCACAAAAGAGAAAGCTGTGAGAAAGTACTGACAAAATTGTGGAGGATCTACCTTCTAGCTGAGATGTATGTCCATACTAAACCTGATGCTAGGACTCCAGATCATTTAACGTGAAAGTAACAAAACTGTACTGGAAATAGGGCATCTGCTGCAGTAGTTTGTTGCTCAGTTTGAGCTGCAAAATAAAATCCATGAAAATGGGTAAATGAGGAAGAATTTAGTCCCCCTGTGTTTTGAGTTACTGAGAAACTCCTGTTTGCAGAACCTGAGTTAAGAATCTAAGCTAGCTTTGGTGCATCCTCAAAAACTGCAGTCTTAGTGAGTGACTACAGTATACACGTCCTTACAGCAAGATGTGGGAGTCTTTACAAAACAATAATATTTCTTCTGTTACTTATCTGTGTGATTCTGCTACTTGTCATGTAAAATTAATTTCAATATAACAGGATTAAAAACAAAAATTCTAAAAGAGGAGTGCAGATACACAGCATAAATTGAGAGAGAATGTAATTACAGCTCTTTCTCCTCAAGACTGATGGAGCCCAGACTTCAAAATCAAGTTCGTAAGCAAATTTCCTTGAAAAAATCAGCTTTGAAAACAAGAAGTGATTCAGATTCATGGTCTGTTTACTACTTTATTGCACATTTATTTATTTTGTTTATTAACTGGAAGGGATTTTGAATTGTAGAACTGCCATTCACAATACCCAAATCTGTGAAAACACTGTAAAACATCTTACTATACAATGCAAGCAGTATGTTCTTTGCTTTAGTGCAGCAACTGATGATTTAAACTCAGCATAAAAGATAGCATACCATAAGGAATGATACCTGCCTTTAAGCACAAAGATTAATAATTCTAGGGGCAATAAATCACTCAAAAAGTGGAAAATATCAGTCGCCTCAAGAAGATACAGATTCTGTGCTGTACACCTCCTCCCAAAAGGCAGATCAATGTAATTAGCAACCCTCCTAAGAACAGTTATACATCGTAGAAGCAGTAAGGACAGCAAATATCTTCAGTAAGATACATTACTACAAGTACAAACCTATTTATGTGAGGCACTTGTGAGGTTAAAGTATTAAGCACAGTACACCTAATTATTTAGAGTTGCCTATTTTTTTCACTCTTTATAAAGGAGGGGTCAGAATGGGTGGCAAAATCCTCCTCCTGCCAGTTGCTCAATCCTTGTCTTTGGAGAGCCGGAAGCACAGAGACCAAATATGGATATTTGGTCTCTGTGTGTACAGCCACAGCAGTTGCTCCTGTCAGGTCTTCTTTCTCCTGTCATCTTCTTCCCAAAGTACTACTGCTACTATCTGAAGTCAGGGGCCATTATGCCCCTAACAGAACAAGGAGGCAAAGTTGTCTTCCAAGAACCCCCACAGAATGCCTCAGAAAGTCTGATGTGGACTGTAAATGCTGCAGCCTGGCATGGATGCTCAGTGCCATTAACCTGATGATGATAAACTGAGCTACTTTCTCATGTGCACTACTGGAGTAGAACAAATGGAGATGAACCTGCTCGCCAGTTCAGGTGACTGAAAAGAGTTTTGTATGACGGAAAAAATGATTCTGTTTTTAGACACAGAAAGGGCAATTCCAAATAACTGACCATGAAGGGGACAACTGCCAGAAGACTCAAGCTAAAGAAAAAGCAGTTTGCTTACAGTCTTCAGGCTTTTTGTCAGACTCTGAAATGAGAGATACTGCACTTCTAAACATTTAATATATTTTATTATTTATTTAACAGTATTTAATTATATTATAATCATAGCAAATTAGCAAAAGCTAGTAACAATTCAAAGCAGAATTATTATTTTCAAAACAGAAAGAAAGTTTTAATTTGAATAATGTAACTTTAGCTGTGGCAATGTCTTTGCAAAGTCTTTGCATCACTTGCAAAATTTCCTCAAGCTCAGTTCAGTCAATGGCTTATTTTTTTCATGTGTCTTTAGAACTTATTTTTCCAATTCTAATTATTTTTGATTCTGCAAAAAAAAAAAGCTGCATGCTGACTTCAAATCACTGAACTTTTTAAAGCACGGATATTCTTAACAGACATGCATTTTTTTTATTTTATGCACCTTTGCCATGATAAAGTGTTCACAATCTATTCTGATGTAGCAGATTTTGAAGTGGCAGAAATGGAAGTGTGCATCTAAGGGTTAAGTTTAGCTGAAGCGTCACAAAATAGTGGCTGATCTGCTGCTTTCCAAGGTCCTGCTTTTGATCAGCGCAGCCACTATCAGATGCATATTCCTGGTTTTGCCAGGAATGAGGGAACAAGGAGATACTGAGTAAAGAAAACAAATGCTGGGGGCCTAGCCAAACTGCAGCTGCCAGAAGCATCACAAGGGTGCAGCTGAGTGAGAATGAAGAGGCATCCCCAGTCTCTGGGGCAGCTCTCCTGGACAGCCTCCTGGAAAGCCAAGATTGTTTTACACAGCTCAGGACTGGCTTTCTTCTTTCATTGGATTTACAGCAGCCAACTTCACTGATGCTGGGCTCAATGTTACAATTCTGCTTCTGCTGCAGACCATGCAACTCCTCAGGTCCTGAAAAAGCTGCCATGTGCTCTGGTCAACTGGAGGAGGCGCTGGGATGGGCTCACTCAGCCAGAAAAGTCTCCTGGGGCTGAGTGACTGTGCAACCACAAAAGGGCTCGGACCCTGACTTGAAATCACCTAGCTGAGAACATATTAAGGTAGAGAAGAATCACCACCCTTCCTTTTGAGAAGGAAGAGAGATGTAGGGAAGACAGAAGAGAAAAACATCAGATGATGACTATAATCATGACAGCTGATAGGTAGAATAAGGATTTCACCAAAAGTGAACATCGGATTGATACAAAACTCACAAAGGTCAGTACGCACAGGAAGGATAAAAACTGCTGTAAAATTGGAAGGTGACAATATTCAGGCACAAGAAACCCACCAGTGGCTTGTACAACATATGTTTCAGTTGTAATATTGAGCAGAACGGAAAGTAAGGAAAACTGTATTTGATATTGGGCTTCTCCAGTCTTACTGGTTTAACAGTAATGACTTGTCATAGACAGAACAGTGAGCAACAGGAACAAACATAAATTGCTACTATTACATATAATTACTATTAAAATTAAATTAAACTTAAAATTGCTTACCACTGAACAAATACCTGCCTGTCTAAACATATCTATCCTGTTTCCACTTACATTTTTAAAACGTCTCCCCAGTTTGAAATATCTTCTCCTGAAGAAACATAATTAATATTTTATTTATTTTTTACACTAATCATAGATGTTCGAAATAGTAACACTACGTAATAATCTGTCCAAAACAAAGTTATCATTTATGACTTTAGGATAATGTATTTTATGTTGCATTGAGCAGTACTAATTTAATTAAGTTTCAGATGAAGCCACTAAATATACCATTCAAACTGTAAACTGAGCTGCTAAATTAGATGTGATGGATGATTTTAAGTAAGATTACCTTTCTCCCCATTTTAGCATTTTATGACAAAGCTTTTAATAGCTGTGAAGAATAGGTTTTATAAGGTTCTCTCAATATGAACGTGTGAGTGAGAGGCTTTCAGGGGTTTTCTTCTTCAAGAGATGCTTTTGGAAAAACATCATAAACATTTCTTCACACTTGCTAACAGCATCCATCTAAATCAGTATTCCACTTTAAGAAAACAGGGCATGAAACAGAGAAAAATTAAGAGATTAAATTTTTTTAAAAAAATTAACAATCTGAGTATTTTTGTAGATGAATGAGTTCTTGTTAATGAAAACTCAAGACATTTATAAACCCAGATAAACCTTCCCTTCTTACTCACTTCACTTTCTAATTAACATTAACTGGAAAAACACCGCATTACCTAGCTACTGGAAAAATTAAATTTTGCCCATATACAGTACATGTATATTTCTAATAGTCCAGATTATAACAACTCAAAGATGTTACACAGATAAAACGGTCTTTCCTAAAGTGCTTTAACTGTAAACTTCTCAGTTTAAATCAACTGTTTCATAGTCTGTTGGCGATATATAAATATGTAAGTCAGTATGCTAATAACAGCCAAAACACATGCTAGAAAAAGCGCACTTTCTCTTTATGTATTCATACATATAAATCTATTTAAAATGTTCCCTCAGCATAGTTTCTACTATTTAGACTACTAAGTTGCTAAGTTACTGGCATGTGTTTCCCAGTTCGATGTCAGCCAGTGGTACGGAAGATAAACTGGATACCTATTACTGCTTAACAACTGAGCAGAAATTGTTTAAACCTAAGTTGATTCAACTACAGTATTTCTAGTGCTCTCATTAAAGTTTTTGTAAAAATAGGTAAACTCTTAAACTACTAGAAACTGTAGCTA
>JAOEHX010064581.1:3619-19321 GCA_025448015.1 Bolborhynchus lineola | reverse complement strand
GCTTGTTTTAGATTTATCTTTCACTTACATCTTCTCTCTTCCTTTCCCTTTTTCAAACCTCTGTTAAAAAGGGCGGGGGGTAGGGGAATAGATTTAAAAAAAAAAAAAAATGAAAATGAAAGAAAGAAAACAATGAAAACAGTGTTATGTTTGCATTCTCAGAAGCATTTTATGAAAATACCACTGTTTCATGCTGACTAAAACCACAACTTACTGTATTCTTCTTGCTGCTTGTGGAAAAGACAGGGTATCTCTGCAGCCATTATTCTTCATGTATATCAGCACTCTCATTGGGCAGCATGATGTTTCAGGCTATGTTAGAAAAGCAGAAAGGAAATAACAATGAGGGAGTAAATAGGAAGGTGGTATCATACTGTCTCAGCCAACACACTTAGAGAAATGTTCTGTACCATATATTTAAGTTTCAATATTTTTTAAAACATGGAAGCAGTTAAAGAGGGGCTTGCCCTGTAATTTTAAAGGACAGACTTCACTCTGGTTACCTGCTGAGAATAATTCCCTCTTTATCTGACTAAAACTCATGTGAACCAACACATAAATCCACAAGCTATGAAGCAGCTCCTTATAAATGTGATTTCTAACATAATTTCATTTTCTATTCAGTAAAATAATCATACATAATTTTATTTTCTGTCCAGTAAAATAATCAAGAAAGTGACCTTGGCAAGCCAAGTGAGAAGACAGAAAACCATCAGTGTCGGGTGTGAGGTCCTATTTCTAGGGTCATTAGGAATGTTATTAGTGTGTTTCAGGGTGCTGTGGCTCTTCCTTCAAAAATGACAAGTTCAGTGTTTAATCTATAGCTTTATTACCTGAAAGGCACTTTATCCACAATTCATGAGAAATAAGACAACATCAGTATAATACAGGGTAATGCTTTAAATAGTTTTCTAAGTGTCACTGATCTGATCACACGGACCTGGAATAAAACCTGTTGAAATTGCACTGTAAACTGCTAAAATAAACTGTGTGGCTGGCCAGGACTGAAACTAACTTGCGTCTTTAAACTCAGTATTTCTCCAGAATCGGTGTAATTTAATTGAAATAGCTCTGCATGTGTAAACAACTCCTTTGTTTAAAGAAGATTTCACTGTTTAGTTTGCCTTAAGTAAATGCTGCTTTTGTTTGTTAAACATTTCATTAAATGCAAGACTTACATAGACAGCTTCTCCTCATTACACTAGTGGCTGGAAAATAAGTTAAAATGATGCAGGTATCTGCTGTCTAAGGAATTACCAAACAATATCATTTGTCTTTAAAAGAAAAACCATGAAAACCTCTGAAGTCTAGTCCTAAAATCAAACTACAACTCTCCTAATATCAAGAAGATTGTATTTAAAGTGCTGAAACTGTTCAGTATACCGGACTCCTTTCTTTCTTAAAAAGCATTTTGTGGTATTTTAATCAAACTCCACATTTCCTACTTGGCAAACCACTTTTAAATACATGACTTTCTACTAAATTAGAGTGTTGTAAAATTAGGACCCACACATAATTGTGAACATAATGATATTAAACAACAAACTAAGACAACTAACATAATTTTCTTCACTAGCTGAAATGCTTCTATAAATCGTAATAATTGTATTAACATAGACAGGATGAAAAGTGTACTATATATTCAAATAAGTGCACTTACTATTAAAACAGAATGTTGAAAATAAATGCTCATCTTTGGTCCTTTCTCCTTTGGAAGAACTCTTACATTTTTTTTCCTACAAACCAAACAGAATTTAACTCAAGTCAGGAAAAAAGCAGGCATAACAGTTTTTTCATGTCAGTAGAGCCACTCACAGTGCACAATCCATAACGAATTTTGCAGATTTGGATCTTTATGCTAGTGATATTTAGAGTATACTTTTTACTTGTATTCTCAAAAACATAGCAAGTCTAAAAGGAGCAGAAGTGAGACATGGAAGGAAAGATGATCGTTAACAAGTGTGACGTGCTGATAGGGGGTTTTTGCTTGCATGTGTTTTTAATGTACTTTGGGAAAGCTTTTCCAGTTCAGGATAGAGAGGAAAGGAGAGACAGACAAGCATCCCTCACTCTCAAGACTGTCAACTGTTTACAACACAAAGGATGAAATCCATGAGTTTCCTGACTGCTCTTACTCACCCTATGTAGACTATTTGCTATTTTGTCATCTTTCTTCAAGATTTCAAGTTAGGTGTCAGTGTTGAACAAAACCTCAAAAATGCTCATTAAGCTAAATTTTAGTGGGTTTTTCTAGTCTGATCCCAGAGATATTTTAAGTCCTGAGGTTAAAATGGGAAAAATAACTGCTGCTGGCAATGACATTAGTATTAATTCTTAATCAAATGCAAATATGTTGCTGTTGTTGTTCTTAAATAATTCAAAGATTTTTGAATAATTTTGCAATTCTGGCAAAGCTATAAAAAAATTAAAAGCTATTCTGTCAAAATATAAACCAATACTGCAGTTAATTGTAACCTCTTCCTTTCCAGTAAACTTTGAGATTTATTTCATCCTGAGCTGGATTATATAAAAGAGAGATTATTTGTAAGGAAAAAATCCCAGTTTCTGCTCTCACCTCAAAAGCATGGTGTAAACTACTTTTTGAAGGGCAAAAGTTGATGATGATGACACAGTATTTAATCCATCTTTTTTCAAGGTTAATCCTAAAGTTGCCAAGTGACACCAGTAGAGGTTGAAGTAAATTCCTATGTTGAAGGCCTAGAAATTCCTGTGCATTAAATATTAAATAAATGCTCTTACTTGTATGAACCAGGTACACAGTTATCCTTGCATTCTCTTATTTGTATTTTATTTCTCCTTTCATTAGGCAATGCTGGATGTCGCAGCACACCATGGCTGGTTGGTGACTGCTCTGAATATAACCAATCTGGTGCAGATGGTGGTTCAGGGTAGATGGATACACAACTCTTCCCTGCTTACTTTGCCCAATATAGAGCTACAACACCTCTACCTTTTTCGGTATGTAATTCTTCTAAGCATTGCTAAAGTTTGCAATCTCATTCTACTTCTGACTGCTGATTGTGTTTGAATGTCACTGTTGTGCCTGAGAATGTTCATTAATGCACCACAAGCAGAACTTGTTCTTTCATGGTGGTGCTTTCCCAAATGGAGTTTCTATTTCCCTTTTCAATATTCATTGATTAATTAAGCCCCACAGATTATTTTGAGAACCATGATTCCAGACAAATCAAGAAGAGATCACTGGAAGGGTTTCCAAGTCCTAACAAATCTAACTGTATATTAATTAGCTCTTTATTTTAATCCATTAGAAAATACATTAGTATCCATCCTAGTATCACACGTAATGCTAAACTCTGTAGATACCTAGATGGTGCAGTAATTAATGCTACCAAAAAATAAGCGACTGGCATTTAATAACAGAAACTAGTATCAATTTTTACCACCAAAACAACTGAAAACAAATGTTTGCATTTCCCTCCCTGGGCATATGTTTTGCTGTCTCCATCAGGAAGTGGAGCCAAGGCAAAAGGAAAAGCATGCATGGAGGTTACCAAGGACCTATTGAGTGTCTTCCTGAGCTAATGGCTGCCTGTGAAGGAAAAGAGCATGTTTTTGCTTCCATTGTGGATGGTGAATTGCAACCAGTCCACATTTCACAGGTAATACTCTCCATCTGTGGTCATTATCAATGTGATTGGAAAGGAAGAGTAGCTGGGAAAAGAAATTCTCTCCTTCAGCAAATATCATGGGATGTTCCGTATAAAGTGCAGCACATTCATTGCTTTAATTTCAAGGTACTGGCTAGCTTTACAAAGGTTCTTCTATGCCTGTTTTCTTAGTATTATTCTCACTTCTTCCCTGCTAACCAGTAACAGAGCCTGGTTTATAGCTGATATTACCACATCTCTTTGCTCTAAAGATGCTTCTCTAGGTCATTCAATCTGCTGAGTGTTATCCACCTTTCCATAGCCAGCTATGCACTAGGAATACATGCAGATGTCACCATAGCTGTTTTCTGAAGTGGTCTGTCAAACACTGGTTTGTTTTTTTTCCAAGAATACCCTTACTAGAAGATCCAGCACTCATTTTCTGTTTAAAAGAGAAAAAAGGAGATGAAAATTTCACACTTCACAAAGGGAAGAAAAAAGTACTATTCCAAAATGTTGAGACTGCTAGTCTCATTTTCAGTTTGATTTTCAAGTCATTCCCAGCAAAGATCAGCAATATTCCGTAGACAGTTAAGCCTATCGATTTCAAATAAATGTATGAAAGATGAAAACTTAAAAAGCTATACTTCAAATGGTTTTTATGTGAGTAAATATGTCCAGTGTTTGTTCAGCTTCAGTTAAACCTTTCACTGGTATGCAAACAAGAAGAAAAGTACTTATATGTCTATAAAAGACATCTGCATTTGTAACTAAATTAACATCAAAATTTTGAATTAACAAAATGTATTGACATCAAAAAAAGGCTTCCTTTAACAACAGATTTTTAACATAATACACATTGATTGCGGTCCAACTTTTAGATGTGATAAAAAATTAGAACATTGTTATAATTAGTTCAGGGAGAACTCAGAAGTAAACTTACTTAATTTATTTGCATAAATTGCCATTCTGTTATCTTTAAAAGCAAATGCAAATTGGCTCTGTCTGATATGATGATGGTTATTTGGCTCAAAAGTGCTTCAATTTGCGTAGCAATCTGCTGTCGTCTCTGCAGTGAGGCGATCCCAGGTAACATACAAATCCTGAATTATTCCAGAAATTAGTATGTTTAAAGCATCAATTTAAGTGCTAATTGCAGTAGTAATGAGAAAAAGCAGTACTAGTGTGAGATTTGCATCTACTGCCCCATCAGTATGCCTGGAACGGCTGCTGACTGGCAGAGGATTTGGCTGCTAATTAAATAATTGTATGCATGGCAGTGTTCTCGTCTGATTCAATAGATGAAGATTAATCCTCAGATAAATATGTTTGGCTGGTATTGAAATGTCTTAGCAGTTTCTTCAAAAATAGCTTGTGTGTATGTGGTGTATATGTTCACACTGTGAATGACTGTATGCCTCTATATATCTGTGTTTGTAAATACAGATGCATATAAGAGAGGAAAACATAATATCTTAGCACCATAGAAGGAGAAAGTTTCCTCTCCATGAGTTCAGAATGACCATATTGGGTATAGCAAAGCCATGACAGTATTATGCAGCTCATTGCAAATGTGAAACGTTTATACCAGTATTTTACATTCTTTAAGACTTTTTTTTTCAGAAGAAAAAAGAATAAAAACTATTGTAATACTTTGCACAGACTTAAACTTTATACTGAGTCTGTCTGTTGAGTGTTTTCCTACATAAATGCTTTCAATACGCACTTAGACAGGAGCTAACAAACAGAAAAATTATTCAGTAAAGAATGCATCTTTATTATATATTTTCTGTAAAGAAAGAATATAAGATTAAGGAGTTTAAGCCTAGTGTTCTGGCACCAGACATGAACAAAGTCAAATAAAGTGGTAAGTACACTACTAAATTGCCAAAAACATTATTTTCCTAACAAAAGTTCTGCTTCTTACAGTGTATGGAACCTATACCTTAAGTCTGTTACTGGCTTGAAACTGGAAGAAAACAGCCTGAGCTTTACATAAATTTGGGGCAGACAGAAAAAGGAAGAAATTTCACATTGGGAAAGAAAAAAATGTCTTTTAAGAAGGTTGATAATTAATTTTTAAATAGAAGCTCTTGAAGCTGCTCATGGACTTGGAATATTAGTCTAAGTCCTGGGGAGACAGATTATTGGCAAAAATGCTAATGATATTACCAACGGTTCATGAAGAACTTCTCATGTGATTATGATTTTTATCTGTGGGTTTGGTAGGTGAATATATATGTAGTATAAATGTACATGCACACATTGGGCATGTTGATATATGTAAAAGGAGATAGTATGTGCTTGTGTCATCCTATTAAAAAAAAAGAAACAAAAAAAAAACCCAGTAAAATTGTCAAGAAATTACTAAATGATGTTGGAGCCTGAGTTTAATTTTCCAAAAGAAGTTAGTTAAAATCCTAAACCTCATTGGAAGTCAGCAGGACTTTAAAGCTGACAGCCTAATTTCAAAAACTATTTAGACTGTAAGTCTGATTTTTGGCTTAAGCTCCATGTTTGTTTCAGTGATTCATTCTGACTCATATTTCTTTAACAAATCTCAGTTTCTAAGTCACTTATGTGCTAGGCACCTCTTAAAATACTAAGCTGGTATTTATATTATTGAAAGAAAAAAAAGACTGAATAAAATTATATATTATCCGTGCTGTAGTATCAGCTGCTTTTACTCTGGAAGTACCTGTGTTCCTATAACCTTCTTTTTCATTTTCAGCTGCTACTACTTGACTTTTTTCCTCAGTAAAAATATCATCATTATGGATGATGATAAAAAGGCAGTCTGATGTCCATACTGTAGCAATGATCAAGCAGTACTAATTTTGCCTTTAATTTTTGAATACCCAAGGCCTGGAGAATCATAGAATTGGTTAGGTTGGAAAAGACCTTCAAGATAATCAAGTCCAACTGTTAATGACCAATTCAAATATTACAACTACCTTTTGTTTATGTAGAAAGTTACTCAGGCTTGCTTTGTTTGCCCTGTAAAAGCTACATGAGAACATGACAACCTTTGACAAAGTGGGGGTTGATATAATTGGGATTGTATGGTATAAACCAGACCAAGACATAGTCTTCAACAGAGCAACAGGTAACACCACTAAAGGAGTGAATACACTATGACATCTGCTGAAACTAAACTTTATTCTACCATAATTGTAACAGGCCTTGTCTTCTGAGGCAGTGCACGTAACAGTTTTTCAGGTAGATTATACCTAAAGTGTCACCGAAGGGCTGATCATTGAGTTGGTATGTATTAAGGTGACTCCACTGAATACAGCGGAAGGATACTGTTTTAGTGCATGGAGAGCCTCAAGCAGCAGGTCTGTAACAGTTCCTGAAGTCAGCTTCATCTTAAAAACCTTTACATCAAGCATAAAATCATTTGTCAGTCAAGGTGTTACTACTCAAGTTGTCTCATCCAGTGTAATGTGCTGGAGGTGATTTTAGTTGTGTATTCCATATTAAATGTAACAAAATCTTGGCAACAACTAGTTAATTAAGAATGCCTGCAGTGTTTTTTCTCCTTTACGGTGCTGTCTTTTTTTCCTCTGTTCAGAGCTGGGACAAAGAGGAGTATCTTTTCCTTTAACATTCTAGCTGTTTATTTTCTGTTACAGTTTTCCCATCCTTTCTGTGCTAAGAGCATTAGTGCAATTCATTTGTCAGTATCCCCTGCTTTACACTGCAGCTCCTGGGTGCTCACAGGTGGCCCTCCCCACTTTCACCATTGAACAGACACAGCTGCTCATGCAGCACAGAAGAGGGGAGAGAGAGATTAAGGTTTAGCCTAAATCAGATTTCTCATTTAGTTCAGCCAGGCTCTAGTAACGCAGCCATTTTAATCCAACATAAATCTCTGCTGCAGCTGAAATGGGCAGTCCTGCCCTCCCTGTGTCATTTTCACCTCTCCTGACCCGGCTCACTGCAGAGCTGCACAAATGCTGTGGCTGGTTCAGGCAAGGAGGTGGGAACAAGCATCTGGGGATGAGAAGGGGAGGGATCATGTTAACCCTCTCCCTGACAGTCAAAATGGCCTATAACCAAGTGGTTACGTGAATGGTTGTGCCAGCAGGAAACAAGGCTGGACCACTTCTTTCAGTGGCACTGAAAGTTCATGCTTATTCAGAGTACTCACAGGATTAGCGAATATGCTTCCATAGTCAGCTTTAAGCTTATCTAAATTTATGCTGTCTGTTGTCACCAGAATGGTTAGCAAGATGATCCATCTAGCTGCACAGTCACAGCATGGCAGTGCCAAAGTATCAGGGTTGAGAGGGGAACAGCTAGCTGCTGGGGAGGGTGTCATAAAGAGGGATGGCACCACCTTTTCCTACAGCAGGGCTGTCTTAGGTCTGCTGACCCTGCCTGCTGTATCCCTAACTGTGTATGAACATACACCATTATTTCAGTATTAATCATGGCAGTGATGTCACCAAAATGCAAATTGAGCTTTTACTAGGGCTCTAGGCCTTCCAGCACAGAACAAGTAATCAGAGACATGAAGCACAATGTAAATGAAAATAGATTTACTTGAAGCACCAGATAATCAAGCCAATACATGAAAATTAAAATATACTTTAATCTTTTTCCAGATAAAACATTTCTATGCAGTATTGCCCATGCAACTATCCCTCCTCTCCTCATTCACACAAGTTCCCATTTTGGCATCTGCTGGCTCTACCAGGGTCAATATTCTTCTTTCCTTCTTCTGTTTCCCACCCTCTAGCTTTTCATGTGTTGTTTGAAAACACAAATGAAGTGCTGGTTCCTGTTTTGGTTTGGGGGTGGAAGGGAAGGAGGGCAGGGCAGAGGATGGTTCTCGTTCTTTCAGGAATTTTTTCTTCCATTGCCAACCTCATCAGTCTTTTTCAAGCCACAAATCACTGCCTTCATTCCACAACCCATTTTTCTATTTCTTCTTCCTAACAGATTTCATTGACGGAATGTGCTGATTTTCTTTTTAGCAAATGAAAGCCTGTGTTACTCCCTTCCATTTTTGTCACTGCTTTTTAGAGCTGCTTTTCCTTGTCTGATGGAGACCAAAATGACAGATCCATAGGGCTGCTTTTTCAGGGTGCCTCTTTAAGGCTGGGTGTCATGTTCAGCTACACGCATTGTAAGCCTTTAATAACAGTTCTCTCTACAAGGATGAGAGAAAGTTATGGGCCTGTTGCAGTTCACAGAGATTTGAGGTTCCTCAGGAAGACTGTGAGAAGGAAAGTTTGTGAAGAGCAATGCAAGAAAACCTTAAAAAAAAAGAAAAAAAAAAAGGCTAGGTATAACTTTGGGTATGTGGTTGAACTTTTGGTTAATTATCTGAACTGATCCCCTGAACTCTCTGAGGTTTGCCCATTGCTAATTAGCACTGTAGTGACTTATTCTGTATGGATTATGTTATGGAAGTTTAATTTAAAACTTAATTACACTAGTTTTTAAGTGGCTTATAGGGAAAAAATTACTTTAGTCGGGAGTGGTAAGGATTTTTTCCTGTGTTCAGACATCAGTAATACTAGTGGGGCATGTGTAATGTGCTTGAGGAGTTTCACGTTTGCTTTATTTGCTTGGATGAAAGTAGAATAAGAGGTTAATAAAAAGTATTTTATGCCTGTGATCGAGAGTTGTACAATTCTGTATGATAGTCTAATACAGAGAATCAGAATAGTTTGGGTTGGAAGGGACTTTCAAAGGTCATCTAGTCTAGGTCACCCCTGCAATGAGCAGGGACATCTTCAACTAGATCATAATAAAATATTATTAATGTAGAATAAATGCATAGACTGCACATTGAATTGTTATTGTTACAGTGACAATGATTGTCTTCTAATCCCCAGGGACCTGTTTTTTCCACAGGCTTGGAATTTCCTGTGCCGTTTGCCAATTCTAAATGTCAGCCTGAGCATTAAGGGCTGCTGGGATGACCCAGCTCAACCAGAAAACGAAGTGCCTGTTCCTTTTTTGACAACAGACACAAGAGATGACAAAAGATGGATCAAATTGCATGCTGATCAAGAGTATGTACTCCAAATAAATCTGCAGAGAACCCAAATGGGGTATCAGGTACATGAATTTATCATTTCCTTCCCAAAAGCACAAGTCTCCAATAACCCATTTATGTTGTCAGTAATGCTTTATACAGCATAACAGGGAGGTTTAAGGTTTAATTCATATGTAAATTATGAAGACTTTCAAAGCCTTTTCTGGGTTAGTAATGAAGCGAGTGGTTTTTCAAGTTGCAGTAAGATAGGAAATAGACCCTTAAGGTAAAATCCTAGGCCAATTCAAGTCAAAGAAAAAAATCATTATTTTTTACAAACCAGAAACTCATAAAGTTAATTCTTTGGGTAATTTCTGTAAGCTGTGACAGTAGAGATGATAACTTCACAGCCAGTACTTAAATACTTGCCAGCCCCTCTCCCCCTCATACCCTTGCATATCCTGCTTCCCCATGACAGTTTGTAAGCTTCCCTATTACATTCCCATGTACTTCCAAATTGCATACCAGGCCCATGCCTATAAATGTGTTTCGACTTGTAACACATCCTCAGGCCTTTACTGAGGTGTGATGGGTTCAGCAGTAGCAGTCATTTTTCTCCTTCTCAGTAGCTGCTGCAGCGCTGTGTTTTTTGACTTTCGGCCTGGGAACAGTGCTGATGACACCAATGTTTCAGTTACTGCTTAGAACGTTTTGGTCTGGCCAAGAACTTTCTGAGTCTCATGCTCTGCCAGGGAGGAGGGTAAGCCAGGAGGAAGCAGAGACAGGGCATCTGATCCAAACTAACCAAAGAGGTATTCCATAACACAGCACGTCATGCCCAGGAGGTAAACACTGGGGGCAGGAACCCAGAAGAGTTCAGTGCACAGCTTGGTCAGGCTGGGTATACGTGGTGAGCTGTTGTATTCTCTTCCCTTGTATTTCTCTTGTCATTATTATTATGGGTGGTAGCAGTAGTGTTTTGTGTTGTACCTTAGTTACTGAACTGTTCTTATCTCAACCTGTGGGAGTTGGGGGAAAGAAAGAGGGGGGAGTGAATGAACAAACTGCGTGGCTGATTTACAGCTTAAACCACGACATGAGGATATTTTCTTCATATTTTACCCATGAAGCTTTTTTGAACAGCTCCTAGAACAACTTCTACATGCAGTTCTTTTCCTGGCCTAAGCTGAAGCACATCCCACTTCCTCTGTGCCAGTCACCTCACTGGGCCCAGCGTGTGCCCAGCCAGAAGCATCAGTGGCAGGTTCCCAGCTGCTCTGCCCCTCACAGCAGTAATTCCCTGTACCCATTATGACTGTGCCTCCTCCCTTCAAATTGGGCACTGCCATCACTGTAGCTATCACTGACTTATAGATGTGGGGGTTTGTCATACCATGAGTGGTATGGACCACAATGGTTATAATATTGCTAATGAATTTCTCTAACATTTCAAACAACTAAAAATGGTAATTACCAGCATTTTTAAGGTACAAAGAAGAGTTCAAGATACAAGCAGAGAACAGTTTTGATGTTAGTTGTTATACTCTTACAATAACTTCATTTTGATAAAAGTAGTAACAGAGATATGTTATATTCTGTTGTAAATCCTGAAGTTAATTTACATTAATTAAATAATTGTATTTGAAAAGTATTCTTCTTTCCCAAAACATGACTTGTCCTAACTGCAGCAGGTTCACCATAGCTTTGAGGCAAGACTTCACCATTTGTAGGATGACAAGGAATCAAAGCTCCTCCATAAGTCATTCCATTTGCTGTGCTAGTTACTGACAGGGACTCTTCCTAACCAGAAGCCGCAGAAAAGAAGGAAGCAGGAGCATTTCATGCAGTGATCACTGTGTTATAAACCTCTCCTGGAATTTGATCCCTCTTTTGTAAGAAACTGCCAGATCAAACTGTTTCTTTTTCTTTTCTTTTCCATTGCTTCAGTTATGCTTTTTCTTCTGTATAAATCTTCAGTAAAACCTTTTCATCTACAGAACACAAAATGAATGCTGATAGAGTGTGCGTTATTACATCTTCAGCTTGCACCAGTAAAGTCACTGTCTTAAAGAATCACTGAGATAATCTTTTGTTTTGCCATATCAACCTCAAAAAGAGACTCCAAGCGCTGGTTTTGTATTTATATTAATCTTGAACAATACTGTTTAGCTTTATTTAAAGACACTACATTTACAATTAACCCTTATGCAGAGAATAGCACTTGGAATATATTAGATAAAACTGCAAAAAGGGAGCAGTATTTCCATTCAAGTTTTAACGGCTTACAAAATAAGTGGAATAGTATCTCGATTCTGTTTTTTTTTCTCTGGACTGTGATTTTATTTCTTTTTTTTTTTTTAATATTAAAAAAAAAGGTTATCTGGAAATAAATATCTTCGTCTGCCTAAATTAGAGTCTTACATAATAATTCATGGCCGTGTGGCTTTGAGGTGTTCTTTATTCAAAGAGTGGCATTGTGGAATGGTGATTTCTACTTCTACTAAGTTATTTCTTTTCCCCAACAGGGAAAGCAGGACAGTAAAGCAGTGGCTCCTCAATTCCCCAAAGTTAAAGATGAAGGCTGGTTTTTGATATTAGGAGAAGTCGATAAAAAAGAACTCATTGCCCTGAAAAGAACTGGATATGTCAGAAATCGAAGTACTGTTTCTATTGCTTTTTATACACCAGAAACCCCTGGAAAGTATGACAAATTTACAAAATAAGTTTCCATAATTATTATCTTTTCCAACTAGACAAGACCTAATTTCTACACTAATGATTCTGCTTTTTATATTTTAGGTGTATCTACACATTGTATCTCATGAGTGACAGTTACCTGGGCATGGACCAACAGTACGACATTTACCTGAACATTATACCACCTAGTACTTCAGCACAAGTCACAACAGATGTGTGTGATACTCTGAGTCAACTGACTCTGAAGTAAGGTGATTTGAAAGGCCCATCCAAAAGAGCTGGTCTTCCAGTCAGACATCTGGTCATTCTGGACACCCAAAAATGTGTTTGCCTTAGTGGAACCAACTTCGAACCTCAAGACAACTAGGAGATTGAAAGTGACTACTGTATTGACTCTGGTAACACAGAGTTAGCCACAGTGGCCTTATTCCTTTATGAAGAGTTGTCTTTTCTTGTTTCATCTTTCTCCTCTCAGAAGTCATATTGTTGATTGAATCTTGACACATCAAACTAAAAGACTAAAAGATATTATAATTTGTGCAAATTTAGGGCTAAAACCTTCATTTTGAGAAGTGTCCTGTAACGTATGTTTTGATGTAGCTTAAGTAGACAACTTTTTTAATCTATAGGGAAAAAGACAAAATTTGATCTAAGTACTGCTGAAAACAGACAGATGTGTTATATTTCATGTTTAATAAAAATATGTCCATAAGAATGTTTTGCATTAGATTTTTCAGTGTAAAGCATGAGATTATATAGTAGCAAAATCCTTCTCTTACACATACTACATTTTGAAGGTGATAATCTAAACGAAGAATTTAATAAATTTATATTAATTATAGGTGCAGTAAATCTGGTTCTAAAGGCATGCTAAATAATATAATGTATTTCTGGTATAGCATTGATGCAGTTTATATGGATCATAATTAAAGTTCACCTTTTCCAGGCATGTACACAACATAATATATATATACACACATCATATATGTATATTACATGTTTACAATTTATTTAGTGCTTTTCCCTGAATTTTGAAGGACTAAGGCATACAACATCAGGTGTCTTGTCCTAGGGTTCAGTCCTAACATGGGCAACTACACTCTTTAAATAAGGGAGAGTGACACTTCAGAAATGGGATTTACATTACATCACTGAGACAGCTTGATGAGCACAGAGGACTTCTCCCAGACAATAAGCAGTTGTCCAAGAGATGTACAGCTTGATGTGATAGTACTATGAGAGCACCTCCATCTGCAAGACCCAAATCTGAAGGGAGAAAGTAGCAGCATCTATCTTCTGGACAATACAGCAATGATCATGCTGGTCTACACATCCTGCTGTCAGTCCTTGTCTCAGCCTTAAGGAAATTCAAGATGCTAAGCAAGTACTTGGAGGCAGTGTACTACAAAAGCATCATGTATCTTCATTCAGATAGACTAGACATTAAACTGAATATTAATATTTTAACTTGTTCAGTTTTGCCTTTAGCTGATAAGCATTACCTGTCTGAGGGATTATTTTATTATCCTATCTGCAGTATTTCACCAGATGAAAGAATACAGTTCATGGCCTCTGGTCCTGCCACCAGACATCACTGAGAAGAGCCTGGCTCTGTCTTTGTTGACATCTTCCCTTCAGATATTTATACACATTGGTGAGATTCCCCCTGAGCCTTCACTTCTCTAGGCTGAACAGTAACAGCTCTCTCAGCCTTTCCTCATGCAAGACATGCTAGAGTGCCCTCATCATCTCCTTTGTGGCTCTTTGCTGGATTTTCCTGTATGTCTTAGTCTGCCTTGTACTGGGGAGCCCCAAACCAGAGACAATGCTCCAGGTATGGCCTCACCAGTGCTGATCACCTCCCTTGCCCTGTTTGCAATGCTACACTGCAGCAAAGAGAAGGCTGGCTGATTTCAAAGGGTCAATAGTTAAGCATTAATTTCTTTCATATGTGTTTGGTACCTTTAAATTGTGAGGAGAGTTTTTGAAATAATTCTGTAGTTGAGTGTTTTCAGAGATCTTCACATCACACGATGATGTTAAAATATATATATATATTTCATTACTATAGGTTGACTTTATTGCCAGTAAATACATGCAATAATAGAAAAAGTTGTCAGTATATTTGCAGCCTGCTAGATGCTACAACTGCCACCTTTGCTGTTTAGACTAAATGTAATGTGGTGGTGTGTCACACAGCAAACAGCCTTTTTTTCTTCAAACTGGTAGGTAGAAGTTTGATTGTACACACATTTACTTAGTCCTACACCCATTTTTGAGAGAACTGCTTAATGTGTAAGCAAATTTTCACAGAAATTAAGTCCTTTCTTTGGGAAAATTCTTGGCTGAAGCAATATATTGTCCCTCAACAATTTTAGTTACTCAGGAACAAGCTATGCTACAATCAACATACCAATATAGTGACTCTTGCTCTTGTTGCTTTGTAAATGCACATCACAAAATAGTCCAACTGCAGAGTAGCAGACAATAGCTTCAATATTCTGTATTAATCAATTTAAAAGTCTCTGTAATGTTAGTTTGGTTAAGAAATAGCTTAGTGAAATTTTAAAATAACATATTTGAAACTGGTTTGGGGTTTTTTTAACGTAAATGTATTGGATTCATGAAGACAAAGTCTGAAGTAATATAGAATGAATTTAAGCAAATTGACTAGAATCAGTATTTTTCTGAAAAATCTGAGAGAAGGAATTCTGATATATTTGAAACAGCTGCTTAGAAGGAACAATCAATAAGTTCAATCCAGTGATATTTAATGGTGGGATATTCTGTAAGTGAGAATAGCTGTCTGATGAAAGTATGAAAATCAAACACAGGATAAAGACAAAATAGAGATAATTACTTTAATGATATAATTACCATCATTATGAGTAAAAGAGCAAATTAACAACACACACAGCTATTTTCCATGTTAAGTTTCTCATTTCAGTTTACAAGCAGGTTCTATTTTACTTTCACCCACACCTTCTGGGAGCAGCTGCAGTTAGTGCCTGCCTGTTCAGGTACAATACTTCTTCCAAAATTTGCAAAGAGCAACAAAACCCACACATATCTTATGTATCAAGATGTATTTAAGTCTGCCTATGAGATTCCACCTTACCCTGTCCTAATCTGGTATTGAATGGCATCACAGCAGTATTCAGCAGGACCTCATCCTGAGTTTTCAGCAGTAACAGTCATTTTTTTCTCCTTCTCAGTAGCTGGTGCAGTGTTGTGGTTTTGACTTTCAGCCTGGGAACAGTGCTGGTAACACCAATGTTTTCAGTTGCTGCTCAGTAGTGTTTACTCCGACCAAGGACTTTCTGAGTCTCATGTTCTGCCAGGGAGGAGGGGAAGCCAGGAGGAAGCAGAGACAGGACACCTGAC
>JAOEHX010064577.1:0-10298 GCA_025448015.1 Bolborhynchus lineola | reverse complement strand
GGTTTGAAGGTTTGAAGAGGTCTCTTCCAGTCAGCTTTTCTATGATTTTATGCAGCCTCAGATTAAGAACAAGGACTACTGAAGGCCAGTGGGTGATGAACCCTGGCCACGTACAAACCTGCTGCCAGGAATTCTGTGGTTAATGTTTGCAGGAAGCAAAAATCATTCTCTCCTGATGCAAACGTTGTGATTACTGTAAATATAAAAAAGATGATGATGACTTCCTGAAGTAATCTATGACTATAATATCCTATTTTTAGAACCACAATTGAATGAGGGTAAAGTGAAAGAGAGGACAATAAGTTGCTAAGTGCAAACATATGTGCTAAAAGGAAACACACAATGTGTTTGAATATCTTTTTTCTTTTTTTAAGTCTGAGGTGTCATTTTGAATTTAAGAACAAGAACCCCTCCTGCTCTTGAACCCCAATTCTCTGAAATGTTAGCATGCACAACTAGCTTCTGGGTTTTGAATAATTGTGCTGACTTTTTGTGATATTTTTGATATTATCAAGTGGCATATTCTCAGTGCCCAGATACAATGGAAAACAAGCTTCATTTACTTGCAGAATAGAATATCTCCACAGCATCTACATCACATGGGGCTTGCATCTGCAGGAAACTTTCTTGAAGAGGACAATGCATGAGGCATAAGAATGATCTTAATATGATATTAACCCAGTATGGCTGTTTCAGAGGGAGCAGAAAAAAGAAATGCGGTAGCAGGAGAACAATACTTTGCTCTGGAGAACCCTGACAGCCAATACAGTATAATTTTCAAACCTGCTTCAAATCAAGTACTATATGAGGTCATAACTCCCTAATACAAGTCAGTATTACTACAATGAATGAGAAATAATAATTCATTTAAATACCAGTAAAGTGTGTCTGTCAGAGCTGTAGATGGCAGTGCCATGTTGTATATCAGACAATATCAGATATTATATAGCATTTGTCAAAATGCATAAAAATATTGATTTGTCAACAAATTATCTTATTTTTTCACAGCTTCTTGATAGAAAACTTCTTAATTCCTACTGACGAGATACACACAAGGGTACACAAGGAGCTGGCAGGAGTGTTCACTAAGACACCATCATTTATCAGCAGTCCTGGCTAAATGGGGGGGTCCCAGGGGGCCTGAAGCTAGCAAATGTGATGCCCAACTACAAGAAGTCCTGGAAGGAAGATCCGGGGAACTAAAGGCCTGTGTGGCCTTGGTGCCAAGGAAGATTATGGAGCAGATCATACTGAATGTCATCACTTGGCATGTACAGGACAACGAGGTAATCAGGCCCAGTCATCATGGTTTATGAAAAGCAGGTCCTGCTTGAATAACCTTATCTTCTTCAATGACAAGTTGATGAGCTTAGTGGATGAGGGTAAGGCTATGGACATTGTCTGCCTTTACCTTAGCTAAGACTTTGACACGGTTTACTACAGCATCCTCCTGGAGAAGCTGGCTGTTCATGGCTTGGACAGGTGTACCCCTCACTGGGTAAAAACTTGGTTGAATGGCTGAGCCCAAAGAGTGATAGAGAATGAATTTAAACCCATTTGGCAGCTCATCACAAATGGTGTTCCCCAAGGCCCTGTACTGGGGCCAGTTCTTTTTAATATCTTTATTGATGATCTGGATGAGGGGCTCAAGTGCACTCTCAGTAAGTTTGTAGATGACAAGTTGAGTGGGAGTGTTGATCTGCTGGAGGGCAGGAGAGCTCTACAGAATCATCTGGACAGTTTGAATTAATGGAAAGAAGCCAAATGTATGAGGTTCAACAAGGCAAGTTGCTGGGTCCTGAACTTGGGCCACAACCACCATGCAACACTACAAGATTAATGAGGCTTATAGGAAAAAATTCTACACCTAATAGTTGTCTAGCATTGGAACAGGCTGCTCAGTGAACTGATTGAGTCACCATCTTATAGGGGTTTAAGACATGTAGATCTCATGCTTAGAGACATGGTTTAGCAGTGGAATTGGCAAGGTTAGTTTAGCAATTGGACTCGATGAACTGAAAGGTCTTTTGCAACCTAAATGATTCTAAGATTCAGTGGATTGCAGCCAGCTGTGTGTCACATTATTATTCATGGCTTTAAAAATTAAGTTGGGTGTATAAGAGGACAATTTGCTTCACAAAGTCACTTCATCTACATTTAACATGAATATAGCAACACTGACTTGCTGGACTCCCATATGTTGGGGTATTTAAAGAACTGCTTTAGATATAAAGTAGATCAACCCAAAGACAAGTTGTTAGGTGGAACAATGAGACTACTTAAAATGAATAGAAGGAAAAGAACTGTCAGAAGGAAGTTTGAAATTCTCTTTAGTTTTGACAAGTATCCCATTTTTGTCATTAACTTCAATTTTGACTGAAGTTGAGCAAACCATTAAGGGTTTTGCTGAATTGGGCCTTTTGAGTTGTTATTGTAATATACACAGACACACACATTTATTTTTTATACTGAGGTATATAAGTGTGCTTGTTTTACTTACACAAAACATGTAGTGTTACTGAAAATTCCCCAAACAAAAGTCTTTTGTTTCAATAGGTTTTCATATTGCATGTCAACCATAATGCACTTTCTGTGAAGGTTTTCTGTTGGAAAATCTTCCATTTTGCCAGCCTGGGGCGATAACTATACTAAACATAAGGTTTTGAAGGAATAGAATGGTCCCAGAGGGCATGATGAAACATTTTCCACATAAAGGAACACACTTGCTTGACCTTTTTCAGTAGAAACTGTTCAGCCTGGGCAGGAAGTTTTCTAATAGGTGTTATGACACTTTCTAAAGGTGTTTTGAAACTTAAATTATCATTTTGGTCTTATAGATTAAACAAAAAAAGAAAAAAAGTTAGTATTTTCATCTCTGGAAGTATAACCACTATCCAGTTATAAAGTGAAAGGAACCATAAGGAAAGAGATTAGGTTTGAAGATCAGACTACTGTAGATCAGCAATTAGCTGCTTCTGTAGTTTTAAAAGAGTACATTTGAGCGCTTTGTATGTGCACACCCTACCCTCTTCATGTTGATGAAGTTGGTTTAAGGCAAGGCATAATGTTGACCATTTTCAATTATTCAGTAATATTTTTGTCAATTTTATGTCACCTTCATAAGAAAGAAAATAACGAATTATCTTCTCAGATCAATGTCCAAACATATTTCCATGAGAGATGGCATTTCTTAGCACAGAAGTAATTCTGCTAGCTGAACCATAAGCTGGCTCCCAGTATTCATTTCTTTGCAGTCAATGCCTGAACAGATTGAAGCTGATTTGAAGAATATTGCTACCAGTTAAATATAAAAATGTAAAACTTCATTTTGTTTTTACATGTTAGAGAAAATTACAGAAACTCAGTCACAACTTTTTCATTTCTCTAGTGATCCTTATGAATTGTGAGTACCTGAGGCCTAGGAATACTGGGGCAATTGTAAAAGACGTGAGCCCAAACAGTGAGACAGTGAGTGGCATAGACAGGAAAATAAACCCTTTGTGGAAATCCATTTTCAGCATAGGCTTTCCCTCTCATATTTCTCATTCATTCCACTGAGGTTGAAAATAATTAGACTGCTTCAGCAGACAATGAAAAGAAGTCAACACCATCTGGTGATACTGTTCTGGTCTAGGTCTGCGGAATTTTTTGCACTGAGTATTACAAAAATTGGCTTTGTGAGCTATAATAGCAAAACTACACTCACCCTGCCTGAATGGTAGAAATCCAGGATATTCTCTTAACCCTACTCAATAAAGAATAAGTCCTCAAAAGTGAATTGCTCACTGATGCTATGCAGCTAATTTAAATTTTTCATTTCTTGGAAAACAACTTCTGAAGTTCCACGTAACTGCTGAAGGCATAGGAAATTATCTTGTATAGTATTTTATTGTTGCAGATGTCTCTTAAGCTACCAAGGAAATGATGGGTCTGATCAGTGTCAATCAGTGTCCCTGAATTAATTTGTATGAGGAAGAGCAAAAATGGTTTTTTAAATGCTCATTTTCAACTGAAAAACATCCAGTTAAGAAGAACATCCAACATCCTTGGTTCAGTGTTGCTTGGACTGATTACCGTCTCTGTTAGTATTATGTATTGTGGGTTTTGATATGCCCAGATTACTTTTTTTTTCCGCCAATAGCTATTGGTTGTATCAATTTGTCAATCTGACTAAATAGCCCTCCTTTATCAATTTCCCATTTTTAATGCAGCTACTAAAATATCTCTTGGTCCTCTTTTTCTCAAGCTAAACAGCTTTGAGCTCCCTTAGAGAATTACTATTAGGGTTATTTCACAATACTTAACTCATTCCACATATCTTTTATGTATACTTCAATTTATCAACACTGCTTGGAAACTGTGGACACCAGAAAAAATTGCATTACCAGGCAATTCATTTACATTGCTACCAAGAACAAAGGGAATATGATCTTTCTGATCCAATGTAAGATTTTATTATATTTATGCAGCAGAATACATTGTTTCTTTTGAAATAGGAATTCATATTCAGCTGATTACCCATTACCCACTTCAAATCCCTTTCAAGATTTTTCCATTTTTACAATGGTTGTATTATCCACAAACTTTGGTAATTATTTTTTGTTTTCTTCCAGAACTGATAAAAGTGTTGTATAGAATGCAGACAAGAACTCAGCCTTACAGAACCAAGTAGGATATTCACTTTCTAAGATGCCCATTTGTAGTTGCATATTGAAATGTATTAGCCAACAAAGTCTGAACCTAGGTGATGTCTATACTGTGTATTTGCTGTTGACTGAGACTCATTTTTGATAACTCATGTATGCAAAAATCTTTGAAATTATTTCATCAATGAACAGTTCTATTAATGTTATATTCTTATAGCATTTTCAGGCTCACAGAAGCCTACTATAAAAATTTGGGATATCTTTAATAATGACTACTGTTATTGAAAACACTGTTATTAGACCGGTATCCTTATAAATGAGAAGCCAAACTGGTTTGTCAACCTCAGTTTTCTAGAGAAGTATGATAACTGTGGCTGTTTTATTATTAATACCATACTATACTAACAATTTTATTATTGCTTTTGGGTCATTCTGACAGGCCTTTGAATACTTAGTTCATGCCAATTGCTTGTCTGAACTCCTAGCAAAGAGTAGCCAATTAATAGATCTCAGAATTTACTACACTTTTCTCCTATGGAAATTCAACATAAATGACAGAAGAATCTCACATAAATTTTAAAATTTTAGGAAATAAGACATAGAGATCTACTAATATACTTCAGGCAATTCTGTTCAATAATATACTGCTTCTTGTTCAAATGGAAAGTAGTGTATTTTGGAAGCATTTATTATACTATGAAAATATTTTATTGTTTCCCAAAACCACAATACTTTTTAGAAGAAAACACTTAATGGGCAACTTATTTTGGCTATTTTTATGTTACACTGCTTCATGCTGTGAAAGGCAATTCTATTTTTTAGGATTATTTAAATCTACACATACAAAACCCTGTTATTTTGTAATTGCATGCCAAGTTATTTCTCCTTTTACTTTTCTTCCTTTATAATTTTTTACAATTCCAAGTATCTAATCTGTATGATTTATGCCACTTTTCTGTCCTTTCATTTTTTTAATTTTCTTTTGTATTATTATTTTTAAATGCGAACTTTTACCTTCCTTCTAGACCACACCACTGTTTTATTTTACTTAATATGCACATGTCAGATTTTATCTATCTGATTATTAGACTATGCAAATATTCAAATGAACATTCCTTGTTTCCTAGAATTGAAGGCTTTCAACTCAGAAAGGTAACTTTTCACCAGCAATATGACACTTTGAAGTATAGTTCAAGTATGTATACATGTGCACTGGGGAGACACTTCATTTTACTTAGAAGAATCCTTAAATATTTTTGAGATGGTAAACCATGGAATCAATCACCAAGACAGACAGAGTTACTTTGACAGTTTGAAGCATTTTAACTGCCTACAGATAAAGGCCCAAATCCTCATGGAATTATGCTAAATGACAGGAGGCACTGACTAAGCTATCCCAATTTTGCTTCAGTACTTGGAGCAGAAGCAAAGAGAAAAATCTACAAGGGACAAGGTTCAGGGCTTGGATGCGAGCAACTGCTTTGTAGATACACATTTCCATACCAATTCACACCTGAAGGCATGACCTGTTGTGGAATCTCTGGAGGGCAGTGTAGTTCCTGGTGTTGATAATGTACATGTAGAATAGCTTTGAGAAAGCAAAAATGAATATTTGCCTCCAGCAGTGTAACTGTATTCTCATATTACTATAGGCAGATTGATACAGCTCTGAGCCGCCTCTTTAGAGCTGAATTTCCTGTGGCGATATCATCATGGTCTTGTCACTGGCAGTGGGAATTTTTCCGGACGCTTGCTGAGGCTACCATAGAAGCTTGTGCTCCTACTTGTACTTCAGAGTTCACTAATTTGATTGGCTTTATGTGCTGGTGCAGTGACGTCAGTGTAGAAGATGAAGGCTGTTAGCAGGCACGTCACGTATACAGAGTTATCTCAGTGGCCTGTGGTGTGGGCACGAAGCTGTTAGACTGGCATGTTTTCACTAGAATGGTCCTCAGGAGCATATTAAGAGCATAAGGGCCATAAAGCCCAGCTGTAATTTGCGGCCTGAATCCATCCTTCAGTGTACATAGCTGTCTACTTCACTTTGCTCACCTACATTTACCTTCCTTAATCTAGTGTTATTGTCACATTGCTGAGAATTACTATTTGATATCCATTTCCAATAGTATTTTCCAAGAGTAGCTTTAGTCAGAACAAGAATTGTGTGCCCTGATTGGCTCTGTGCCAATATCGGATATAAACCTATCCTGGATGGACTAAGATGAGACACACTATCCATTTCTAAGCTTCATCATGTTTGACTGCAGCCCAAATTAGGCTAACGCATTCAGCTGTATTTTATGTACACTCTTCAAGGGCAGCCTAAAATACCTTGTACTCAATACTACTGAGTATATGGTTTAAAAAGTTTTTAAATTGAATTCTAAATTTAATTTCTTTAATGCAGCCCTATCCTTCTGTCACAGAAAGGCAAATATTTTTGGAATGAGTTTATGTAGGGGGTTAAATATATCTCAGACATTTAACTTTGAAATTACCTTGCTTATGCTGGGTGAGAAGAAACATTTATTGTGTGTTTGTTAAACTATGGCTGTGTGCCATTATAGGAGTCTGGGCCTTTGACTCCAAAGATTAACATAGTTCTGATTTGAAGTCAGTGAAAATTTTACAATACTGTAAATCTGTATTAAATTTGACCTACTAAAAAGTAGCTTATTTTCACAGAAAAGATACTGAGTTTTCTCATTTTTGTGTTTCAGTAACCTAAGTATTGTAGAAATCATCTTAGAGCTTGGAAGTAATGTCTGAGTGGTACTGAAAATACGGTGTTTAAACAAACAGCCAAAAAAGCAGTAAACCTCTTTCAAGGGCAGTGCTGAGCTGTTTGAGCATCAGAGGTGAACATGATTAATGCTTTCTGAAACAATTTTACATAATGTACACAACTGAGGACACAAGTACCTTTCATTTTTATCTTTTATTTTTATCAATATAATAGAGTATTTTTTTTTTTTTTTTAAAAATGTCTGTTTATGACCTACTGGATATATTTTATAGTGCCATTTAGTATCACTGGTATGGTCACTATGCAGTTTGCTTTTAATAAGTTTTAAACAGTTATTGCCATTCTGAAGGTTAGCTCTAAGGGTTATGATTTAGAGTTATCAGATTTACTTCATATTACATCATGAAAGGGAAACATGGCCTCAAACCATGCCATTTAGATGGAAGCTTAGAAACTCAAAGTCTGGAGCTTAGCAGGCTGATGTGGGGTTTTAATTCTGCCTGGTTTAGCAAAAAGGTCACTTTTAAAAATTTTAATCTGAATTCGCAGTCCTATTTCAAGTTACCTGTGACTTTTAGAAGGTTGTCCAGATTCAGGGTTTTAGTAAAAAATGTATCACAGGTTGAAATATGTTCTTACATTCAGTTCTAAAATAATTTTACAGTCTAGGAACATTTCTGGGGGGCTAAATAAAAAAAAAGGTTTTAGTTGTGATAAAGACAAAACTGCAGTTGTTCACATGGAATATTTGCTTCCTAAGTTGAAAGAGAGGAAGGAGATAGAGTCTGTGAGTGAAAAGCAAGCATCAGCATATATTGCCTTGGTTAAAATTCTGTGATTTAAGAGACGGAAAAAAAAAAGACATGAAGCAACATGAATTAATTGCGAGCTATTTCTTAAATTGAATCTTCCCCCTCAGCTTTGTTTGTAGATCACTACATCTAGTAGAGCAGCTTCCTTGTTCTGTTGTGAGAGTCAGTAAGGATATTCAATAACATTATGATCTATATTTTATGACCTCATAAAGACAACCTAGCTACATATTAGTACTGCTTCTGGTTGTATTTCTTTAAGCTGAGTTTATGGAGGAATTAATCCTGCTGATTGCACACACTGTAGTCAGATGGCATTGTTAATTTTGCCATTGATCAAAAGACAGAAGAGAATTTCTGATCAACACCGTGCACTCCTGTTTTAGTTATCTCTTTGTACTCAGCTTCTGGCATTTATCAGTTCTTCAAACAGCCTTTATTGCTTATCCATCTGACCTGACTGATTTCAGAGTTAATGATGCCTGTCAGATTCTAGAGGTCTGTATTTCTGAAGAAGTAAAATAGATGATTATTTGATGGGACATTGATGAATTAGTTTGTATATGATTTGTCTCCTTTCTGGCCAATCCAATCATCAAATTATACTGCATGCTACGTGCAAAAATTTATTCTGTAATTGTCTTCCTGTGGTCTCAGTCTCTAGATTATACAGCATCAGATGCTGTAACAATATTCTTCCCATAGTCCTGACAAACAAGCCAGCTACCTCATGATGAGGTATCAGTCAATCCCTGATGCCCATAGTTAAAATTTTCTGCTCCTCATGCCAGAATTTATGTGCGAAGCTAGTCATCACCGACTTGTTAGCTGTGGTGTCTGATACATCTGTAGCAACAAGCTATAGACGTATACTGACTGAGACAAAATGGTTGTACTAAAGGACATTTGCTGCCTCTGGAGCGTAAGTCTTCAAGAGAGGTCTTCCAGGCAATACATGAAATACTCAGTTGTACTTGAGACATCATTTGTCTATGTTCCCTTATATTTTGCTGTTGCTGAGTATATTGCTCTGTATTTTATCTCTATGTGTTTTTTTCTAATGCAACTACCATATCTTGAGTTGAAAGATTACGTTCTAGCTCTTTCCTTTGACCAGTGATTTGTGGAGATTAGAAACTCATTAAGCATTCACACCCCATGATGGTGTGTGTAGCCTGTACAATCAGAAAGGCTACTGAAAAAGTATATAAAGTGCAACATAAAACATATTTAGATAGCAATTGAGTGTAAATTTCATAACAGAAGTCAGGTGCCAAGTCTGAATACTTCCATCAAAAACCTGACTGCATTTTTCAAATTAATGTCTCTTTAGCAGAACATAAATGATTTAAAAATAGAATCAATTTAATGCAGTCCTCACATATAATTCTTGGTTTACATGTCTGTGCAAATTTACTCTGCTACTAAATCAGATTACTGACTTCAGAGACAAGAAAAATGCATGTATTTAGAAACTTGTTGTTCTAATATTAGATTTTAAATTACCTCTTAGGCTAACAAAGAGAAAACTTCTCCTTTTGTAAAGTGAAATAATAAAACAGTTTCTTAGGAGGCCCCACAGAGGACACAGAAAATATTATATCCCAGTCTAATTGTAGTTATCTTAAGCTAGTTTCTTTTTCTCTTTTAATTTTGCACTGAGACAATACTTATACTTGTAAACTAATGGGCATTACAAATGCCTTGATCTAATGTAATATAATGGATATATACATACATTTATACAAACATGTATACCTGTACACATATCTGCATGTGTATATGTGTGTATGTGTATGAGCTAATGGCTTTAAATACATCCTTGTGTAACAGAGCAAGCTGAAGTCGTGCTGCTATTCTCAACATGATCTCTGTCAAGAAGATACCCAGTTTCAGTTAATTCAGTTTACTATACATCTGATCATATCTGTTTCTGAAGGAGTGTCATGGGTTCAGCAGTAGCAGTCATTTTTTCTCCTTCTCAGTAACTGGTGCAGCACTGTGTTTTTGACTCTCGGCCTGGGAACAGTGCTGATAACACCAACGTTTTTAGTTATGGCTTAGTGATGTTTGGTCTGGCCAAGGACTTTTGGA